>CM042327.1:8985519-9228019 GCA_023566125.1 Zingel zingel
TCCTAGCAGGCTCAGATTGTTTTAAAATGACTGAAAGTATGATAAAGATATAATATAATAACAAAGCTATGAAATTAGAACAATATTAAAATAAGAACACTCACAAAGCACCAAAGATTTTGTTAAATTAGCCTAAGACTCATAGCATGGAAACTGTAAATGCACTTTGAAAAAGTAACTTTTGATGCATTATTACATGAAATGTTTCCCCAAACTAACATGATTGACGAGTCAGTGGTGTTTCCATTCCACTCTAAAACATTAATCCAAAATGGTCTTGCCAAATCACTCTCCTATTTGCAATGCAAATAAATTTCATATGCATTCAAAACATCCTGCATAATTGATCATTTATCACTTTCAATGGGGTAATTTGATAGGCTTTTCTGCTTTTGTTTTCCTGACCACAGCAATGCAAAGAGCCTCATATGACACAGTTCTGCTTTTACACAATTTTCAGTAAGCATATAATAATTGCCTGCAGTCTTGTGTAGTTCGTCCTCTGACATGTGATCATTTGCAGATTAGACTGTGATTAGCAGGACCTGATGAAGTATTGGAGACTGCTTAATGATCTAATTTAAAATGTCACATCAACTAGGGAGAGAAAAAAAACACTGATGGTTTTTGTCTTTGTGCATCTGGTGTATTTTGGCATCCATGTGGCTCTAAAACAGCTACAGTAATAACTCCTCCAGTGATGAATAACAGAGAGCATGTCCTCTGATAACAGCTAGTTAATTAGATTTCTCAATCATCTTTTTCAGCTGACAGGAGGGCATTGCTCATTCAGGCTTATAAATGCCATCGCTCATCCCTAGACACACGTTTACTAAAACAAACGCAAGAGTAAATCGCTACAACTGATTTATTTTTCTCATAAAAGTAGGTAAAATAAAATGTCATGCCTCTGCAATGATGCATAGTGCAGGGATTTTGGTTTATTAATTGCATTTATTTTAGCATAGACCTGTGGAATTGTTTTTATCACAATTTTCCAGTGATTACTCTCTTTCTTGTACTTTTTTTTTTTTTTTTTTTTGCTCTCATAGCACCTCTGTTTGAAACCCAGTGTTCCTATGTGGAGGCCAGACTGGAGCACTTTCTCAGCTGGACCCGGGACCAGCCTGGGGCAGATGTAGGGCCTTTCTGTGATTACCCCAACTCAGAGTATTGGGCTTATGCCGACTACAAATACATCGCCCTATTGTTTCAACATCAGCCTTCCATGTTTGAGGTAATCCGCCTCCTGTGCGTACATACGTGTTAAGATAGCGGGTTAGTTTTATATCGTCGCCAAAAAATCTAAATTAAATCCAACAGACATTTTTAAACAGTGGGAGATCTACTGTATATTCACAGGCCTAGTGTTAGTTAATTACCACCTCAGATGTGTGAATCACATTACAATTATAAGGCTTTTTTTGAAAAGCACACAACTTTTTTTATAAGTAGTATAATTATAGAAAAATTTAAACCGTTTTGCATGAAGTGTTAATTAACATCAGATCAAGCCAAGCTTTTTTCTAACCTACAAGTCATTGTATTGTGTTTTAAGTAATTCTGTCAGGATCCGTATCCGCTACAAGATGAAAGAAAAGTTTGAAAAAGTTTGACAACTTAAGTCAACTGGCTGTATGAACAAGTTAAAGTAGTATAGTTTTGATAATGTATACAAGCTCTTGAATATTGGCGATACAATACATACAAAAGTATGTGGACACCTGGACGTTACACTCAGATGTGCTCCGATGTTGTAATGCGGTCGCCATTTCAGTTCATCCCAAAGGTGTTGGATAGGGTTGAGGTCAGGTTTCTTTTTTTTATATGCTTCAAGTGCATATTTTGCATATATCAATGACCACCCAGGTTCAGATATGTTGCCTTCCATGGGCACTGGAGCTGGTCATGTATGACTTGGATTTAAACACGATCTATGTTTAAATCCAAGTCATATACAGTTTAAGCAGACAAAGTCAAGTAAAGTTATGAATATCAAATTTTCTTTAAGATTATAAAAAAACACAAATTGAAAAATCAAAGCCTTTAATAGTGTTTGTCACTGAATATTTCCAATGTACTTTGTTCTGATAAAAATAATAATTAAAAAAAGATTATAAAAAACACATTTAGTTGATTTAAAAAAAATTCACATGCAATTACATTTTTTATCTAGTTGCAACAGCTTCAGTTTATTAACAAATTAAATATCAAATGGAATTAAAAATACAAATCGATAGAACCAAAATATTTCTTTATAGTCTGTTTTTTATTTTTATTTATCATTTATATTCTTACCTTTTTTCCCTTGTTTTGACATTTTCAATTAAAATGTTAAGCTTTTGCAGCCATGCCAGCTTTATTTTAGCTGCTATTCTTGTCCTGCCGAAGGTAAAGACATAAAAGTCCCATCTTTTCTCAAGCCACTGCCACACATTCATTTAATTTTTATCTGGGTGATTCATTTTTATTAAGCATCCAACTGCAATTATTACCTGCTGACATCCATGCCTTTGAGACAGGCAGACATAGGCTTTTTACAGAAAAAATGATACCGGGAGAAAGGCTGCCTGAAGACCAGATTGACCATTCTGTCATTAACAGCTGCCTGCATATATGGGAATGACTTCATTATTCAGGATGCTGTCGTGATGCTTTGTGCTCTGACAGGACATGAATGACAGACCAGTTTTCCTTGAAAGATGACGTATACCGTAGCTTGCTTTCTCTACACAGAGACCTCCATTGGTCAGCTATAATAGGCCCTGTCAAAGTAGCTGATGAGGTATAGCTACATGGGTAAATTTGAAGCAGAGTTATGCAGTTCTGAAGAATGTGAGTCTTTTCTCTATGTCGCGGACAAGACTTCTAATTTAAAAGTCGGACCTGTGTGTGTGTGTGTGTGTGTGTGTGTGTGTGTGTGTGTGTGTGTGTGTGTGTGTGTGTGTGTGTGTGTGTGTGTGTGTGTGTGTGTGTGTGTGTGTGTGTGTGTGTGTGTGTGTGTGTGTGTGTGTGTGTGTGTGTGTGTGTGTGTGTGTGTGTGTGTGTGTGTTATTTTTTGCAGGATGTGAAGTGGTCAGAGTTTGGTTTTGAGGGGCGCAATGGGAGAGAGAGCACCTTATGGATCGGCACAGCGGGGGCCAACACGCCGTGTCACCTTGACTCTTATGGCTATAACCTGGTACTGCAGGTACAAGGACGGTAAGAAGGATCATTGCATGTGTTTTCCGCTTTATATTCTCCAAAGTAACCACATTATAAATCAGTAATCCGATTTCTGAAACAGCTTACAAACAAGAAATGTTTCTTGTTTGTATTTTCATTATTAGGTTAAAGAAAACACAAGTAGATTATTGTGACCATGTACACAGGACAAGAAAAGAAAGTGAAAAGAAAATATGTATCACTACATGTTGCTGTGTGGTTTGTTGTAAGGTGAAACATTCTTAAGGAACTTTTTGGGTTCTTGTGTTTAATACTTTTCCGATTTCAATTAGATGACAAGATGACATGCATATCTTGGAGCTTGCTGAACATCAGCCCAATAGTTGTCACATTTCAATCCAGTCAGTAATGGATCCGTCTGAGATGTAACTTTCAATATGCACCCATTCTGATTTTTGTTATCTACAAAACTTTAAATAAAGCATCACTCATTTCCCTGCCTCATAGATTTGGAAGTACTTGAGAGCTTCAGGTCACAACAAAGGATTTCAATAAATGGAGCACGAATCAAAACTATGGTTTTACTATTAGTCTAAGTGGCCTTGGAACTTGTAATATGGTAAATTACTCAATGCAGTTAGGAATGTTTTGGTCAGACCCAGACCCAAATACTGCTTCAGAAATACAGGAGAATGCAAGAGACACTAACTATCTGTAAACTAGAGTTTTACAGAGAACTGCAGAGCATTTAAACCTGTTAACCTGACTTCCTGCCATGGCTTAATTTCTCACATTAATCTAAGTTTTAGTTTGTGTCTGAAGATTATGTTTACTGTATAAAAAAAAAGAAGTGTACATTGATTTTCAATTCTGGCAGCAGAAAAAATATATAAAAAGAGATAGACCCACTGAGAGGTGTAAAATAAAAAGTGACATTGCCCTGTCATACCTGTGGTAATGGGTTTGTGCATTTAATAGAGATGAGTTGTAACTGAGCATGAAGAAGATTCAGGATTCCATACAACCGTAGCTGTATTTCACCACAGCTGTGCTGGTGGAGGTTTTTGCCCATTAACCACGGAGCTCTTCTGCAACAGGAAAGGTGCAGGCTTCTGTAACTGCTCCGACAGAGTGTAATCTGTCCTCTGCCCTCTGAAAAAGAGAGTTAATTTGTTGCAGAGCTCACCAGAGCGGCAGGGAAATGGAGACAGAGGGCGAGGCGCTATATGGGGCATTGTGAGTCAAGACACAAAGGGAAAAGGTATTTTTGTATCTCACTCTGCTGCCTCTACTCCCAGAGAGCAACAGTGTATCTCACTCGTTGTAATTGGGTCTCAAACTCTTTTATTTGGTATTGATCTCAAACGGAATGAGATTCAGCTCAAGCTGTTCTTTGACCCTGCTGCTGATCCCTGAAAATACAACCGTGCGGATTGATATGATGGTATTTGTGACAGTGGTGGGTATTCCCAAATGATTCAGGGAATGTCATTTTTGTAATGTAATTCATTTCACTTTCAAGGTAGAACACTGGATTGTTTTACATTGATGGATTGGCAATTGGCCCTTATGATTTCCCAGAAAAAGAAAAAAAAATGTTTTTGGAATTTCTTTATTCCTCTGATGGAAAAATACTGTTTGGATTTGTAAAACATCCTACCAAGAACAAAAATGTTTTGTATTGATTGTCCACTTTACCACCAGGGGACCAGTGAGCAGAGAATATTATAAACCAGTATACGATGACTTTAAGTAATTTGAGTTATAAGAACATTTTCCCTCCTCTTTTCATGATTCCCACGTGTTGTGTTGTATTTTGGGTGAATGTAAGTCAATTCTGAGTCCATCACCGTTGATAAATGTATGAATAATTTCTAGTATTTACTATGCTTCGTCTAAGTGGAATAAAAGTTTTGTTTACAGTTGAACTGAATTCATTTCTAACGACAATCTTTTCCTGACCCTGTAGTCTGAACTTGTATCTAACTGGGATGTTTCCTGTGCGTAGGAAGCGCTGGCACCTCTTTCCTCCAGAGGACACTGTTAACCTCTACCCAACCAGGATCCCCTATGAGGAGTCCAGTGTCTTCAGCCAGGTGGATGTTCTGCGCCCAGACCTGAGCAGGTTCCCTGCATTTCATGGAGCCAGGGCCCACATCGTCACTCTGCAGCCAGGACAGGTCAGGATTCTTGACACAATATTTTACAATACAAAAATCTAATGCATCACAGAGATCACATTATTGGCTATAAAAAATGTAAACTGTCAGAGGTGTCAACTGCTGTTAGAAAATGTACACATGCTGATTTTGTTTGGAAAAAATGACCACGTCCTTGGCCATATATATATATATATATATATATATATATATATATATATATATATATATATATATATATATATATATATATATATATATATATATATATATATATAAAAATCTGTTTCTCTCAAGATGTTAAATTTAATTTCATGACCAAATAAGGTGTTTGAATACTCTAACCAGATTCAGATATTTACTCTTTATCTAAATGAGTACATGGTTTATACATTGATTAAGTTCTCATCTAGGCATTCTTTTGTTCTTCAATTTAGCTCTCAGTAGATAATTATCTGCTTGTAAAAGGAATAATTTGTCATTGAATTTTTTTTTTTAACTAAAATCTATAAGAAGTCTAGAGTTGAAATAATTACTCAATTAGTCGATTAGCAACTAGTTTGACAATTGATGAATGTTTAGCTCATTTTGGAAGCAACAATGTCAAACATTGTTGTTCCAGCTTCTCAATTGTGAGGGTTTCCTGCTTTTCTTTGTCTTGTGTAAAAGTAGACTAAACGATTCATTTAGTTAATTCAAAATGAAATCTGTAAATTAATTGTTAATGAAAATGAACTTTAGTTGCAACCCTACATAAGACTTTCACGAAATTCTAAGAAATAGTCACATTTGAAAACAAGAATAACAAAATAATAATCTCCGACAGTCATCATATGTTCTAAGTCAAACTGTACTGAACTGTATCATGTATAATATCAAATAGTGAGCTGACTGTACAGTATTGTTAGACCCCTTAGGCAAAAAAAAAATTCCTCCAAACATTGAACTAAGACGCATCAAACATCTCCTTTTTCAAATCAGTTGTGTTTTTCAGACATTGGAAAACAACCATAAGTGATTTGCTGATGCTTGATGTTATGCAACACTGTAGCACTACATTTATATGAAGAACTGTTTGTGACACAGAAGCAATAACAATAAAATACAGCTTTATTGGTCCTTAAGCCCCAAACATGTAAAAGAAGACTCAACAGTGAGATTTATTTGTTGTGGTGTCCTTCATAAAAAGTGTGAGGCAAGGCAACGGTCGTGACTTGTGTCCCAATTAAAACGTGGTCTTCTCAGTTATAATACAGCACCTTCAACAGCCTGGAGCTTTATATGGCAAGAAGTGTAAGGTAAAGCTGCGTTAAAGTCAGCTGCGTCATCACTTTTTATGTCTTTTTACGAGAAAGGTAACAGGAGCATTTAGTAGATCAACTGACAGAGCAGTCAAGTTCACCTCATTTTCTCTGCTTTAGAAGCAGGTGAGTTCAGAGTAAAAGTTATGATTAAAGTGTTGTGCAATTAGAAGATGGCTGTCACGGTGCCCGATTTAGAAATGCCCGTAGCTACATTTTAATTAGTTTTCAACTCTGAATTACTGCAAAACTCTTTGATGCATATGTCCCACTTTGCCTAGTTTCAGATTCTAGCTGCATTGTTTTGTTCTTCAAGAGTCAAAATGGTGACAAAGCAATTAGCCATCTGTCTCTTTTCACTATCTGCCTGTGCCTGAGCTCCTGTAGCGCAACCTGTTATCAGCAACACCAAAGCCAGCTGCCAAGTTACTCTGACGGCTGGTGAAGCAGTGTGCAGTTAAGGGTCACGGCTGATGCTTCAGCAAGTCATTTCTGATTTTCCTACCTGATGGAAAATTATGTATGTTTTTTTCTTTTTCCCTGTATCACCAGATATTGTCTAATAACAACAGTTCCACTAAAGAGATGTGTCATGGCAGTGTGGATCGGATAACTCAAAAACACTGCCCACACAAAGATGGCACAGAGCTGAATTAGAATCGGCAAAGATTCACCAAGGAAGTTTCGTCCAAGCACGAGGAAGAAAGGTCCATTTCCCAGCTTTCAACAGCATCTCACAGTCTTCATTTAGTAAAAGAAACTGGTTCAGGTGTTATCACATTAATCTGGTCCTTTTGTCACACAATAACAAGTGTTTCCACAACAGTCTCCAAATCAAATCAATCAATTGAAGTCTTCCAGTCAATGCTGTGGGCGTGGCGGTTTTTGGCCTTGCGTTTACATACAGTGGAAAGCTAAAAGTGGACTCTTGTGCTCGGATTATTTTCACCCTACACTTGGAAACACTTCAGCTGTTGACACAGAATGTATAGTTTTGGTATCTACAGCAATCTCCTAAAAGATGGCTCCACCTCTGCAAATCAAATCAAAGGACAGATCACTCCTCTTGTCTTGTCAGACTGCAGCCCATAAATGAATCAGCACTGCTGAGGAGGCAGGGAATCAATAAGGCTCCCCCATTTAATAGAGTCACTGTATGAATGGATAAACCACAGACGGTCTGTTGGGAAAAAGGTGTATGCTGCCATCTAGAGGATGTCCAGTACAGCCATGTATTCCATCAACATGTATCACAATGGATAGTGGGTGATCAATTTAAGCTTTTGCTGACTTTTTATCTTCTCTGCTCAGGTGCTTTATGTCCCCAGACACTGGTGGCACTATGTGGAGTCATTGGATCCCATCACTGTCAGCATCAACTCCTGGATCGAGTTGGTGAGCAACCCAATCATGTCTCTGCCTCGTACTGAACTATTGAGCTCAAAACCTGAAATAATGAAAAGATGTTCCATGATTTGAAGACAAAATTCTCTTCTCAAATCCTCTTTGCACCAAAGGGTGCTCCTGCTCAGGTTGGTCCTAGCAGTGTTTAGATGAAGGCTCCCTTTTAGCTTTGAGTATTGAATTAGTCTGACAGTAAAAGATTCCCTGTCATTGTGATAAGTGTGTGTCCACAACGAGGAGTGTGCGCCGCATGAAAAGCTCCTCTGCGCCATAAAAAGTTCCTATCCAGCTTTTCCCTGCGAGGTCACAGACACGACACACTGTACCCGCAGACTGTGCCACTATCGTTCAGTGTAATCATCTTGATGTGCGGTACTCATTCTTGCTTTGCTTTGATTTCTGTTCAGGAGGTGGATGACGTGGCAAGAGTTGGTGAAGCTGTGACAAAGGCTGTCGTCTTTGCCCTTAAAAGTGCACCAAGTGATGACAACAAGGACAACTGGCTTAATCCCACTGAGGTAGCAAATTCATACTGTGATATTAATTACTCCCTCAATTCAATAGCTACCTGATTATTGCTACTGTTGTATTGGTGCAGCCATGCACAAAAAAATCAAAAACACATTGTAGTCTTTTTGAAACATTTACAGGTTCTTGTTTCTGTGAAAAATGTCTGAAATTGTTCTATTTACCATTTCTCACGCACTATACAAAGGATTCTATCTAGAGGACTTTAATGTGTGTCAGATTGTAAAATCAGAAAACAAATTTGGTCACTGCTTATATCAATCCTTCCATCCAGTAGTGGCTTAAATTAGGCCTGAGTATGACTTCAAAATGATCATTTAGTTGAATCGTATCTTGATGATGTTATTATGTTTTCTTAATAATAATAATTTCCCTAATTATCCAAATCAAATATATATGATTGACCAAAGTTTGATTAAAACAGAAGTAAGCTGTTGAAGTTTTTGTTTTGATTATGTGAAAATGTTTATCGGATATAATTCTTTACATTTAAACACTGAACATTTAACATAGTTTTGTTTATTTTACCGTTATTTTTGCAAATAATTGCCTTATCTGTATTTACCTCAATATCCTTATTAACATACTGATATTACATCTAAGCTCATGAATAGCCTTATTTAATTTGTTGAGTTTGAAAAGGCCCACCTCTGGTGATGAGGGCACCTCTGTTTTCTGGTCGGGTACAAGAAGTCCTCCATTGTGCCACATTACAATATAAATGACTTTTCAGCTTGAACCTCCACAAACTTGATGAGACTCTGGTCTGCCCATGATAGATGACTAACCACTGCATCTCCCACACATTTTCCTTTCTCTGTGTATCAGTTGGCAAAGCCAGGCTGCTTGGACCACTCAGACAGTATATGTACCCCACCTACAGGAGGTCATTTAGTGTGTAGCCGCTGTTTAGAAACAGATGTTCGGGAGAGACTAAAGCTCCTGGGATTCTTCCTGTAACTACAAAGAGAAGAGAGAAACTGAAATTAAAACGCTCTTACTTTAGAAGCTGTTTTTTCCCTCCCAAGCTAGACAGCTGACATATATTATTGTGCTATGCTGGAGTTAATAGACCAGCTTTAAATAAGGCAGTTTACATCTGAATATTATATAGAGTATATAGAGTTCATAGAGTTTAAGTATCTAGAAAAATAATTTAACTGTGGTCTTTGTAAGACAGCTATATGAGTTGTAATGGGGATTCTGCCGGGCCAGTTCAGTATATTTTATCACAGCTTGTGAGTATGAAAACTGAGACATTAATAAAAGCTGAAGAACAGAGGCTTCCCCAAAATGTTAATATATATATATATATATATATATATATATATATATATATATATATATATATATATATATATATATATATATATATATATATATATATATATATATATATATATATATATAGTCATGATCCTAGCCACACCCTGTTTAAGGAGTTCATGTTGCTTGTGTCACTAAAATGTGTCATACAAGTAGCAAACTCCATTAAGGAATAACTCGCGTAGGCTGTGTGCATAATGTTAGCGAGTGGGCGGACAAGAGAGACAAAGTAACGTTATAGCTGTGAGCGAAGCAGTGCAGTGTGTGTACAGTTTAGGCTATTTGTTGGTGAATAAATGCAACAACTCCTCAAGACCCAAGCCAAGGTCCTGTGTCTTGCTTGCCACCTTTTGCATTAAAGTGAGGGGGTTATTCCTGAAACTAGCAACAACTTCAGCTCCTGCTCAGCCCTCTCCCCAAAAAAGACACTTGGCTGCCGATCCTAACAACGTTTCTGGCGGAAACCCTGCTGCTGCAAGTGGCCTTTTTTTGCCTGATGGTTATGTGGTTACTGCTGGCTATACAACAAATTCCCCTCGAAGATATCCTTCATCTTGATTTCTTGAAACCATCAAATAAAACAAAGCCTTGCACAGTAAACATAACCGTTATCATGTTGTTGAGTCAGCAGCTTCTTTGGACTTCCTCTCCATGATTATGGAAATGTAATAAATGTATTTTGTTTGGATATAAAAGTAGCCTACCACACACAGGTGACCAGGTGGCTATTCAGCTGGCAGCTGGTGTTTGGGTAACTCTCTGTAACAGCTTGTTTGTGTTATGTTTCTGCAGGAAGGAGTAGCATCCCACAATGAGAACATGCAGTATGTGAACCTGGCAATGAGAGCTTGTGAAAGACAGAGGGGCCTCTGCCAGAGCAAACTGACCCAGGACCCGAGAGACACCAGTCCAGTCAAGCGGGACCCCAGAGGACAAATCAGGGAAAATAGCAATTTGGTCAGAGATTCTGTGCCCTTCAGCGTTCCCTTTGGACCACATCTCATCCCTGTACGCTGTCAGCGCGAGTACTTGCCGGAAACCACAAAAGATCTGGAGGTCAAATCTTCAAGGAACTGTGATGCCAAATCTCTGGAGGACTGCACTCCAGATGCAGTACAGAGAACCAAGCTTGCATCTGCTGTCGGAATCTACCGGGGAAAACATGAATGTAGCGATGGTTTAACTCAATGTAGACCACGTGACCATGCAGATGAGACGTCAGAAAACTCTTCAGGGGATTATGAGGAACCAGTTCACACAAACATTACCACTAATGACCTGTTAGACTGCCTGGTGCATCCTGATATCATCTCCCGTGTCACTGAGCTTTTACTGGAACGGCACACAGGAAATCACAGGACCACTACACCATCCTAGCTTTAATATTCACAAGCCATAAACAACATACTGTATGTTAAGACTAGTTTGCAGTAATAAAGAAATGTGGAAAAAACTAAGATTTTGGCTGCAGAAATCCATCCTCCAAGCTACCGGTAATTCTCTGGTGTCTGTGAAAGAGGAAAGGAAGGATTTTATCTCTCCTCTCATCTGTCAAGGTCCCCCTGAGAATAACCCTGGATGTGAGGAGTCACAACCAAAACTAATCGTAATGTGTTGAGTGACGCAATCGAGCGGCTCTAACATTTTTGTTTTTTTCCCCCTGCACATACTAATCATGTTTGCGTCTTCCAGAGTCAGAAAAATGTCTGCCTAAATCAATTTAGTATGCTAATAAGCCCCATAATTCAAGATAATAATTCTGACATGTGAACATTTGTTTTGTGCATAATGTTTCCCTGTCATTTCCTAATGAAAATTGTCATTGAACAACCACAGAAAGCTGATCGTAATGGTTTGGTGATTGATGAAAGCTGTGTAAGGAGCGATGAATGAAATGGGTCTGTTTGAAAACAGTCTGCCGCCACAGGTCACACATCTGAGAGAAAGGAAGGTTGCACATGTACGAGAATAAACCTAATCTTTGCTAAAGTTGATGTCCTGCGCTTTGTTTTCCACTGACATGACTCGCATTTTAGAATTATTAGAATTGAGAAAACCTAACAATGCACATTTCAATCATCTTAAGAATTTCAAACAGCATCAACTATTTATTTACAGACCTTCTATAGGAAGCAGCATCATTTACACTTTCCCATTTACAAGTGTGTTATGACTTTAAAGGACCATACTGTTGGTTTTTCATGTTTTATACCATAAACCACAGATCACATATACAATACTTTACACTATTGCAGACTATTTGTTGAAGTTGTTGCGATTTTTTTCCACCTGTTGGCCGGTAACTCAGTTCAATTTGCAGACCCTAAAAGAGACAATCACTCACAGTGAACTTTCTTGTCTGTGTCAAACGTATTGTTGTATTAGGGGACGTAGCTACGGATTTCAGTGATGTGATGTGTTCAAAGATGCTGCTGTCACATCTGACATTTGGCAACAATGAGCTTTGTTTTCAGAAAATCAAACCCAGAAGACAGACAATAAGAAAGTGAATGTGAATTTGGTTTGTTTCCTGCACGGAAAGATTGCTGCCAGCTCTGAAATCTCAGGATACCAACTTAACAAGCAGAGTTTTCATAACAATATAACAAATAATAAGGCAACTCACGACAAATAAAGGCTACAAATACTCATTATAATACATTAAACTTAAACATATAAATGAATGTGCTGACTGTAAAGGGTGGCTTCCTTAATGGCAGGACATTATTCAAAAAACTTGGTTACCCTTAACAGTAATTATATCAACTGAATTTCTAACATGCAAAACCACCAGGAGCTATGGTCCTTTTTAGTATCATTGTTAAAGGCACACAATGCAAACTGAACCAATTCCCCAACATGTTCATAAAAAATATACAGCATATTCTATTTAACGTTCATTTGTAATAACACTTGATCACGTATCGGAAATCACACAGTACTTTGCTTCTTTGAAACACTATTTTGAGTCTTCATTCTCAACCAGTAAATACTTTCCTGTTCTCTGGTTAAACATTGTTGATTAAGAAAGGTTTCACATAATAAAGGACAAATAACAGACACAGCATAAACAGACAACACAGAATAAAGGATATGACAAACAAATACTGAAATTCTAACCACAATAACTGTCCAATGATCACATCTTAGTTATTAATTATCACAAAAAAGTACCTTGAAACGAAAAAATAAAACAGGAACTGAATTAAAAAATGGGTACCTTCAGATAACTCGTCAATATTTTTTTAGCTAAATCAGTTACAGCTAAGAAGATGGTGTATTTAATGTGGCATGGTTACAATCTGGTGCCCTTCCCCATTTTGTTCAAATGTAGGTCATCAGTTTCTTTCTTCCTGTTGTCATCATCATCATCATCGTCATTTCCCTCCTTCCCTGAATCCTTCAGGTACAGCTTGTCCAGCTGATCAGGGTCAACGTAGGTGTAGAAGTAAGCCATGATGGAGAAGATGATGCAGACGGCCAACAGTAGGACGGCAAACAGCAGGAACTCTTTCCACTGGGACAACAAATACTGGTTAGTGTGTGAACTGTGCTGTGCTGAGAAACATTCAGTTCACAGTTAAAGTGTGCTGCAGTCTTGCGAAAGCAATAGTGGCCTTCAGGTAGTCTCGCGTTGCCAGACCTTCCTCCACCGCACCGCGGAGGAGGGGGGTCTGGCTAGTACACACAGCATTCTGGGATGGGAGAAAAACCTGCTCTGGTCTATTGCCATTTTTTTTAAACCTATCGCAATCGCCATGTGCCGCTGCAAAATAGCCTCGGGAAGGAACTTGTTTTGGTGGAACGTGTACGTTCAAAAGTTTCTTTAGTCTAATTAGTCTGATTGGACAGATAGTCTAGCTAGCTGTCTGGATTTACCCTGCACAGATCTGAGAAAAGGTTAACCATAGTCCTCATAAATCGACCGAGTTTAAAATGGCAACACAAAGGAAGCCCAAGACAACGAATATCCGGCCTAAATGAGTGAAATCGGGCAGAATTTCTGAAGGAAACGGAGCAATCCCGGAAGTGGATCGTCGATGATATAGACTAGGTAACGTAAAAATGCAAAAGACCCTATTTATAGAGCCGGTGTTTGGTTTGTCCATTCTGGGCTACTGTAAGTGGTGCAACTTGGCAGGCTCCGTGGAAGAGGAACTGCTACATGTAGATATGAAGAGCTCATTCTAAGCTAACGACAACACAGCGATTCTTAGTGTCCGGTGATTATACGCTAATGAAAACATGAATATTATATTCTATTTCTGCCAGTATATCCCCCTCAATCGTACACACTGGTCATTTCAATGATAATTAAACTACAGGCACTTTTTACAGTAACCAGATAAACCACAGTATATACCACTGTACTGTATCTGTTCACCTTCATTGTATCAGGGTGACAGCAGAAAAAGGTAACCTTGGCAAATAAAAACAAAACTATCTGCATGGCTGCATATCAAGTAAGACAATGTGTGTTTTTCTAATTTTCAGTTAGCTATAGTGGCAAATTGTGGGAAATAATTGTTTTTTTCATGTATGTTAACCGAAATAAAATGATTCATCATCATCAATTTAGGAGAACGGACCCTTTAATAAAAGAGCTTATTATTACACAAACTGTGATTTGCGAGATTAAGATATATTTAAGCTTTAAAACTATTCCACAAAAAAAGGTGGTTGACTGTGGTTTTGGCGTCTAAATCCTCCTTCTTTATTTTGTGTAAGAGATTTTAATGTCTCCCACAATGTCCCATGATGTCATACCTGCTCCAGTCCCGCCCCCTCCGCCACAATCAGCACTATCATGTTCCCAAATGCAACAGTGAGCAGCCAGCCGGCCTGCAGGACAGACTTCATGTTGGCTGGAGCCTGAAGAGAAGAGAGATCCAGAGTTAGTAAAGAAAAGAGACAACAAGCAGCATACAAATATTTAAAGGTTCTATAAAATGCAATCATTATGTCCTAAATGTGATAGAAAGTATTAGTTTTTGTTAAAAAAAATAATGTTTGGGTTGGGACATCAGTCAATGGGCTATAAGTTATGGAGAGAAAGGCAGTTTAATTTAACAGAAAAGGCAGAAGGACAGGATTGTTGAAACCTTTTCTGATGACTTTATTGGTTGAACTTGAATTACAACCACTCGGAAAGCCTACATTTACTACTGAGTACTGTTTTCTAAGAAGTAGCTTTTCCAGAAATTTTAACTATTTTAGATTTCACACGATATCAAAAGGGCTACTTCTCTTTGTAGGTTTAAATGTTGGATCTAAAAAGTTATCTTGCTCCCACGTGGAGATGATAGTTAGTGTGTATCACGACAAACCTGTGAGTAGGAGAACTCCAGGCCTGTGATGGAGAACATGACCTCTCCAATAGTTATGAGGACGTACTGGGGAATCTGCCAGGCAATGTGCACGTCATTGGCGCTTACATCCTCCATCTTGTGAGCCACAATCTTACCCGATTCCTAACAAAACACACAGAGGGGGTTCTGTCGTGTTGTATAGCAGTGAAGATCTGTATATAAACTTGTATAGCAAGCACACTGACCTTCATGAGTATGACAGTGTAGGAAGCTCCAAAGTCCAGCAGGCCCAGGTCAAGATCAGAGCACTGGTCTGACTGTAAGCTGCAGCTGACATGTGGGTATCTACCCGGAGGCAGGAGGTACATGAAGGATGAGATGAATTAAAAAAACACATATTATGATTTGACTAGCTTTGTACGAGTCTACATTGAATTAAAAACATTATATCACATACATACAACCAATTCAGTTTTTAGTTGAGGCAAAATTGGGGTTTTTACTTAAAGTCACTAGATTTCTGAAGTGGGAGGAGTTATTTTTTAGGGTCCATTGTTATGGAAGTAAAGGCCTTACTGATTTTCTGTATGAACAACCTCAGGCGAAGGACATTTGGAGCACTGAGCCTGTTGTCAAGTAGATTTTTCCAATACTACAGTATAGAGAGCCAAAGTGAAACTAGAACGTATGGGTTCTGTTTTAGGAGTAAGAAAACCTCATGCAAAATCACATTTAATATTTGTAATCATGGGCTGCAGATTGGAGTCAAACCCGTGGCCGCTGCGTAGAGGAGTAAACCTCTATATATGGGTGCGCGTACTACCAGGTGAGTTACCCAGGCGCCTGGGCCTATTAACTTTTAAGTTGCTATAGCAACTCGTTAGCAGTTGTTTATTCATACATCAATGTGGAGTTGTGTTTGTGTCAACTTGTTGAATGTAAGTCCAATATACACTCTTTTTTTAAGCTCGGTTTTGGTCTCCACCAACTCTTGAGAAAAATATCTGGCTCTTTAGCTGCTAAATGTCCCACCATGTTCACCAGTTAGTGTCTGTTTGGTGTTTGGTGCTGAGCAGGTAGCAAGTGTGCAGTGAGTTTTTTAGCTGAAGACAACTGCTTGCTGCTGGAAACGCTACTGTATAAAGCTCTAGATCTGAGACAGCCTGAGTTCAGTAATAATATCCATGGGTTCATCACTACAAACTGCCCCTAACTGTAATTTGCTTTGTTAAGAGCACAAAGGTTTCAACTTCAAAAAGCCTTGCATTTAGTTGCAGATGCTAGTCGAACAGCAGCTAGACAGTCCTACTCACTCTCCCCGATTCACAGTCTTGTTAGGAGACATGCTGTAACTCGAGGGCAACTGGAAAACCTCTTGTCCAACAGTTAGGTTTATTGCCTCTGGCAGTGTGTTGAGGAACCTTTGAATTAGAATTAGAAGAACTCATGAGCAAACAACTGATTATTCAAGTTAGAGAACATTTTGACAGCAGCAAGGGAATAATTATCTTAAAATATTGTAAAGTGTAGAGGAGTAAAAGATGAGTCATAACCTCTAAGATAGATCTATTTTACCTCAGGAGAGGATTCCCATCTTCATTTTTCATGATGTGGTCATCCACCTGGATGATTAAAAAACACAGCCAGGTCATGGGAGCGTCTATCAATAACATCAATTTCAACTCTCTGCTTAACTTATTTGTGTTGTTCTTAGAATTTTGGAGTATGATTTTTGCAAATATTGTGACTTTACAGTCTTATACGAGTTTTGCTAGAGATCAGCATTCACCATCAGTGAATGTTATTTTTTTAAAGGCCCTGAAAAGGCATTTTTTTATTCAGCTTCTTGCTATGAGTGATGGGGTCCTACGTACAATAAGTTGAAACTGGTTATTTCCCATGACAGATTTCATTATTTCAGTTTGAATAAGCTGTCACACACTTCTGTGCAATTCAATTCAATTGTATTCATAGTGTGTCAAATCATAACAGATGTTGCACCAATCAGGATTTGAATCAAAATGTACAACAGTTATGTAGTAGTTTGCTTAAGTTGCCAGGAAGACTATCAATCAAATCTGATTAAACCCCACCCACACAGTCCGACAAATCTTAAACTTTGACTGTTGCTTATTTAGCTATGAATATGTAATGCTATGGAAAAGAAAACTGAACCAATTGTCAGGGGCACTTACATGTTTGCACTGGATTCCAGTAGTAGGGTCTGAGTACAAGATGAGGCTGTAGGCCTTCTGTTCGTCAAACATGTGGGTACACGCTGAGGTATTTCCATTGAAGGTGACTTGAATCTTCAGCTCCTCGCCGGGTGCCTCCAGTGGAAGTGTCTCATATTTTGGAGGGTTCTGACATAGAGAGACCACAGGGTTAAGGTTCAGGTTCTTTCCAAAATCGTCACTGTTTGAAAAACAACTCTGACAAAATCACTACTATTCTGTTGAGCTCTTTTACTTCTTAGAATGAAGTTGCAAAATAAGACACGGACTTGAGAGAAAGACAAAAGTGCCCTGATCCCTAAAATGTTCCTGTAAAGCAGCTTCAGGCTTTTGTGCACCTACTAATTTCTGTGCATTTTTTGTGTTATATGGTACACTGAATGCTGATAGTTTTACAATATCCTTCTGATCCTATTTGTATTAGTTGATCCCTGTTTATTCTCTACATATTATATATATATATTATAAATCTGCTTCATATGTTTGTAACTTCTCTGTTATGTATACTATATTCTCGCTTTGCCAGACCTTCCTCCACGGCGCTGCGGAGGAGGGTCTGGTGAGTCCACACAGCTTTCCAGGATGGAAGAAAAACGTGCTCTGGTTTATTGGCATTTCTTTAAATCAATCACAATCGTCTTGGGCGGCGCTGAGCTCCGCACTGAGCTCCGCACTGAGCTCCGCACTGAGCCAAAATAGCCTCGGGAGGGAACTTGTTTTGGTGGAACATGTGTACGTTCAAAAGTTGTTTTAGTCGTACAACAGAAAACTCAGATTGGACAGGAAACGGACATTGGCTGAAAAGACATATATCCGGCGGAATTTCTGGCGGCACCGGAGCATCGCATAAGTGGATCGTCGAGGATATAGACTATGTATACTACTACTGTTTCAGCAAGGACACACTTTTGAAAAACAAAATTTTTATCTCTGTTAGGCATTTCCTTGTTGGATAAAGTTAATATTATTGATCAAAGGGAGTGATAAACCCTGCATAGGTCTGCACTCTCACACTCAGTCTTCTGGCCAATTTTGAGTCTACAATTCAGACCTGTTTGAAATGTAAAAGAAGAAAAAACGAGTATGCATTTAAGGGAAACCTGTTCACTGAAAACTTCCCTGCATCCATACAATATGGTATATAAAGTAGTTTTCCCCTCCTCCCTTCTGGTTACCTGAAGGTATTGGATTGGCTCTGGAAACAGGTCGCTGCCGGGGATCTTCAGACTCACATTAGCTTTTGCCAGGTTAAAGACCTGCAGGAGACAACTCCCAGCAGGTGCAGGATCCACCACCGTTTTCTAGCAGACAATAAGGGAAATCAGAGAACTAATACTGATAAATATCATAAAACAAAGTCTTTTAAAGAAATGATTATATCAAGAAGACTTATACATGCTATTGTTTATGGTTCATGAACCTCAAACTATTTTAGATATGCTCAAAGGATTACGAGTTAAAATGACTAAAGGTTGTAATTACCATTCTCAATAGATAACACCTGGGTATGCACTGAAGGTAAATATGGTGCAAAATGTGAGAGCTTGTAGAATACGATGTGAGAATTTGCATGTTAAAATTTGCACTAAAAATATTCACACACGTGATCTGAATTTGAAGTCACACAAAGAAAAAAAACACATCAGACCTTGTAAAAAAAAATCTGAACTCGTAAGTTGAAATTTGCACTTGTAGAAAATGTTCACACACGTTTTCTAAATGTGAAGTCACAGAAACAATATTCACAAATGGGTAGATTGATATTTACATGAACACATTGACAGCTGCAAACTTGTAATGCAACATTTACTCGTATACTTTTTTTTAAACTTGGGTTCATTTTCCATCACAACCACAACTCAGTGATTACAACCTCTAGAATCTGTCACTGCAACTTCACTATGTGCTCTCTCGCATCATGAAGTGGCCAATCTGCGCGCCTCGACACTTTTGTGTTTTTTTTCTTTGTGTGACTTCAAATTCAGATCACATGTGTGAATATTTTTTACAAGTGCAAATTTGAACATACAAGTTCAGATTTTTTGTTCTGCAAGTTCTCACATTGTATTCTAGAAGGTCTCACATTTTGCACCACATTTACCTTCATAGTATTCTAGGAAGTGCATATTTATCATGGCATAAAATGGAAAACACAAGCTGCACATTTATTACTCAAAAGAATATTCTGTATACATTTTTGGCATCTTATTTCACCAGAATCAAAATAGTATTGTATATGATGACACATTTGGCCAAGAGGATTATATCATGAAGTTTCCATTCTGGCACCACAGCTTTAAATATATCTGCAAGCTGCCCACGTGATTTCAAATTGACCTCCTGAAGACAGCTTTAATTTTAGCAGCTGCTTCATGAGGACATCATACAAAAATAAATGCTTGTGACAGATTACATTACCTAACCCTAAGGACAGCTCAATGTTTTGTCAGGACATATTGATAAATGTCTTCTTCTCTTCCAGGGCTGGAAAGAAGAATTCCAGGTTTTCCACGAGGCATGGGATACACAACGTCTATGTGCAGGTATTTTCATGTTTTCTGGTTTGGCTGTGCATGCATGCAAATAATGCTATATGTGTAAGTAAGTAAGTAAGTAAGTAAGGTTTTTTGTAAGTGTCTTTTTATTTTTGTAACGGGTGCAAGATTTATGATTGCTGCTCATACGTACCACAACGTTAACCTCTACCAGTGTGGCCGCTCCGAAGGCCAGCGCTGCAAAAATCATCCCTGTGGCCATTTTCCTCAGAGGCCTGAAGGACAGACAGTCAACACTTTTATACACCTTTCATTCAGAGTCAAGCTTTATCACTTTATAAATCCGAAAAGTGATTTCCTCATCAGTGTCCTCACTTATCTTCTGCCTGATAAGAGACAGCCCCATCCCTTGTTGTGACACAATGCCATCTGTTGCAAATATGTCCTTTACAACCTGCGCTATTCTCTTAAATACATTATTAGAATCAGTAATTAGAAAAGATTTCCTTCATTTGTTAACCATTTATTTGTATCTGTGGGATATATTGGCTCATTTTCCAGTTTAAGAGACTGCTCATTTCTGCAATAAAGGGAGTATGGGAGTATCCAAAACAACAGGCTTCTACTCACGTGATGTTGATTCTGCAAAGTCCAACGAGCGGATATATGATGAGGTCAAAGATGGGCACAAAAAAAAGAATCAGCATAGCATTCAACATCTAGACAAGAGAGAGGGAAAAATGTGGTTAAATGACTATAAAAGCTCACTAAACCTCATAAAATCATAAAGGTTAGAGTTATACGAGAATGAGAGACTGATTATGATTCAGTATCAACTGTAAAGAGAAGATGACAGTGATTAACAGCTGGAAAAGTGTTTTTACGAGAATGACAGCGTCACTTGGCAAGTCAAACATTGTCTTTAGTGCTTTACTTGAGATATGCCACACACACAATATACGTTTTTAAAATGTCTAAAAGTATATATCCACTACATACAGCAGTCTGTTGGTATTAGACTGACTCACTAGATGACACAATTTCTGTTGTTTTGTCTCTGTCTCTGCACATTGAAATGAAAATGAAATGATTGCTGACGTTCAGCCTTAAGTGTGTTTGAGGGTGTTCACATCAATATCAGCAGTTATAGAGTCCTATATTTTTAGGAAAATACAACAAGACAATGATCCTAAATATTAGGCAACCATGAACATCTCATGGCCAAAATAAATCTTACAAAACTGTTCATCTGATTAAACATCCTAAAATAAATGAATCGTTGACATACTGAGAAATACACTTTTTTTGCTTTCTTTCTGGGAGCTAAATTAGAGGACTTATACCATGTATATGTCTGTTAAAGTGAAACATTGCTGATTTTTAACTGGCCTTGTGTGACTGCAGTGTGTGACAAAAGGCAACTGGGGGCGTTTCCGGCACCCAGAGCTTCCTTCTCCCCGGACCTTCCCTCTTCCAGCAAAATGTGAACTGTATCATCGATGACTGCAGATTTTTGCCGTTGAATAAGTGGGGAGCTCCAGGCACTAGCAACATGGAGGTAAGTCAAACACTGTTCATATGTGTAAACTACCCACACTGCGGTGACACAAAGTATTCCTTTTAAGTATGGAGTTAAAAACAAGGAGGCAATTAGCCTAGCTAAGCATAGAAGCTGGAAGCAAAGAGAAACAGCTAGCCTGACTCTCGCCAACATTCAGAAATACACTTATTGTTACCTCTAAATGTCATTTATTGGCCGTACGCCATTACATTTATTCAAATTTGTCTCTGTCTCTGTCTCTTATCAGGCAGAAGATAAGTGAGGACACTGATGAGGAAATCACTTTTCAAATTTATTCATTTATTCAACCTGTCCAGCTTTCTGTTCTTGCAGTTTACAATTGTATGAGTGCAATCTGAAGCCACCTACACGTGATAAGAGGTAAAACCGCAAGGTAGGGCACAGAGCAGAGAGGCAAAGCGCAGGTATACGTCATCAATGCTCCTGGCTTTGGTTGTGCCTTGAAAGGTCAGTGGCAACGAGGTCAAAGTTGAAATGGTTTGAACAATGAACTCTGTGCTCGGCGCCAATTCAGAGCGGTGCATAGCGCAAAGTGTAGCGCTTCCTCCGAGTTTTCTCCGCTGCTCTCCCCTCAGGAAAACAATGGCACAACCAGTGCAGAGTGGTTTTACCGTGGATCATGTGGTGGCGGCTTAAGGATGCCACAGTGTTCCTTATTCACCTCTTCTAGTGTTTTCTTGTATCAGAACACCTTGTTGTGCATTATTCCTAATTTTGGTGAGAGCGGGAGGAGCTGCACGTACCTGCATTTGGTCAGGCTTAATAATGAAGATATCTCCCTGTGAGAAAACAAAAAGATTCCATCTTAACAGGTAAGCCATTTAAAATGTAACTTCATGAATTTAACAGGATGTGCAGGGTTTGCATTGCCCAATAACATTCACTTCAACCAGTTGAGTGCATGGTTTATTAAGACCATAAACAACCGTAAATTACAGGAATAAAAAATAAATTGCAACAACGCCCAACCAAAGGTAAAATCTGTTTTATAAGATGTGCAATCAGATGAATATCAAACCCACCCACTGATATCAGAGTGCAATAAAAGATGTTTAGATGATCAGCTTTTTAACATTTCTACACCATTGTCATTTCATGAAAGAAACTCTTACAAAAGCCATGTTCATCCTTGTGGCTTGAAGCGTCCAGCGGGAACCCTGCAATAAAGAAAAACACTGACTGTTAATAGCTGCATCTCATGTCACTTATTTGATAGCTCCTCGGGTCCTCGGCTGAACCGGAAGTTGTTCTGTCCCTCCTCGGTGAAGGCCGTTTCAAAGCTCTTCTTTCTGCACTGAGGAGGGATCATCGAGGAGCGAGCATCGAGGAGCTATAGGCGAGGATACACGAGAGCAGCCTTCCCGGAAGCTGTGCAGCTAAAGGAGTTGCTTACTCCGCCCAAACAGCTGACGTATTCATGTGACCCTTCAGAGGAAAGGATGTCTCACCCCTCTAAAACAAATTTGCTTGTTTCCTCTCTCCTCCGATGATTTCCTCGCGTCTCTCCCGTGCCTCCTCGGTGGGAGGGACTAAGATGCGAGGAAGGGAGGCAAATGGAGGAGTCGAGGAGGCAATTTAAGCAACATGAGAAGCACCTCATGTCAATACAGGGTTAAGTCATCATAATGTGCCTAGCACGGTTGTTTTGTTTGTTTTCTTGGAGAGAATAATAAGGAAGAACTGGTTAATGTTTGACATGCCTTTGAGGGAGAAGTGAGTTTTCTTTTCTTTTCTGAGTGCATAGGCGTCGATTTTAGTCATTTTGTACCCACCCCTTTTTTTGAAAACCTCTAGCTCAATTTAGTTTTAAAAAAAAGTCCATAACACATATAATTCTTGAGCGACAGATGCCAAAAAATCCACAACAATCTCTATCCCCACAGGGCAGGCACAGACACAGCCGCTCTGCTGCTGCGCTGGCTGCACGCTGCCTGTCGGGACATTCTGCTTAACGTGAAAAAAGCTTAACGTGGTTTAATGTACCTAAACAACGATCAATGATCACCAAATTTCTCATGGCCATATCTTGTAATGAACACTTAAGCCTGTCAAAAGAACAAAACCGAAATCCAACAATTATATAAGTTATCTCACATTAGCGTTGTCTTCTTCATTGGCGCCTATGGTGAGGAAAAAGCTTGTACCTAAACAATGATCAATGATTACCAAATTTCTCTCTCATATTGCTCCTCATAACCACTGAAAACTGTCAAAAAAATCGAACCAGAAATGTGGTGATGATTGATCGTTGTTTAGGTACATTAAACCACGTTAAGCTTTTTCACGTTATGACTTATAAACCCCATGAGAACCGTGGGGAGTCAACCCACAGCCGCTCCGCTGCCCTGCTGAATATGTGAAGCAGAAACGCTTAATTTCAGATAACGTCCATAATAATTGGACTTTTGGGGTTTTTTTGACAGTTTTCAGTGGTTATGAGGAACAATATGAGAGAGAAATTTGGTGATCACTGATCATTGTTTAGGTACATTAAACCATGTTTTTATTCATTAGCAAGCTACAGGACAGCGTCTTTCAAAACATGACCCGCGCCAAAGAGAAAAAAAAAAATAATGCGTCATTGTACCCAGCACTTCTGGAAATGTACTTCCGAATGTGTCTCTGTCCCCAGCACATTTCAAACCAAACTGACGCCCATGTCTGAGTGTTATTTTGATGGCGAATGAGTTCAGAAGGAATAAAGCTCAGACATGTTAAATGTGGCTTTGAGGTTTTCCATAATCAGATGGTTGTGTTGAGTGTTGGCCAGAGGAGAAGATAACAGATAGTTATGGGATTTTATACAGTAAGAGCGCTATGACACAAGGCCTTGACCTTGTGCTGACTGAGAAGACAAGGTAATGTACAGTATGTACAGGCAACAAGAATTGAATATGATACTTGATTTAAACACTAAAATATTTCATTTACATTTTTAGGCCTTTATTTTCACAGGACAGATTAAGACACAAAAGGGGGGACAGAGAGGGGAAATGACATGCAGCAAAGTGCCACACGTTGGATTCGAATCCATAGTCGCTGCATCAAGAAATCAACCTCCACACATGTGCGCCTGCTCTACTAACTAAGCTAACCCAGCTGCTATTTCATTTACATTTTGCAGATATGTGGTCATAAACCATTGCCAACCCTAGAGCCTCTTTTGACTTTTTCAGTGCACTAAACTTTAGTACATGTTGTATGAATTGTGGAGTTGGATCATAGGTGTTGTGTCGTCACATACCTGCTGATCAAACAGAGCCCAGAACATTGGCAGCGGGATGTAGAGCACCAAAACACGCAGCACCATCTTAATCTCCTCGATCAGACGCTTCTGTTAACGCACAAACACACAGACTGGATGCATTATTGATGCAATGAAGCCACCAATGCTCTTTTTGAGTGCAAGGAGTCCTTCTGTTACCGAGTAATTCTCTTCAGCCCAGTCCAACCAGTGTTTCCTCTGAGGGTCATACTTCCATCTTCTCCAGCGGTTTTTGATGGCAAACTGCAAACCAAAAGACAATAACAGAAATGAAAATGGAAAAAGAGGGCAGCTCAGAACAAAACAAAAGCAGACGTGTGAAATTCATATTTTTATTACAGACAGTTTCTTGGACAGTACAAATAGAACTGAATAAACTCATTTGCATTTTAATAAATCATCTCGAGAAGACTGGGATATGACTCACCCCAATGCAATTGCAGACTTCCAACAGGATGTTTCCCTGGGGAGGATTCCTCTTGTACAGCACGCTGCCAGTAGTGAACACAACTGCACAAGATGGATGAAGAGTTAGGCTGGACTCAGAGGAGTGAAGAAAACAATTTATGTTGGCAACAGCTCAGCTGTTGTGCTAGGAACAATTGCTCCATTCGCCTTGTAAGAGAAGTACCAACATGCTCATATCAACTATATATTTATTTCCTAACCAACATGAGAAGAAACATCAGAATCTGACAGAGTGGTTTACCATTTTTATTATGTTTTATCCTCTTACAATGGATTGTCATTGGATGCGTAAGAGAAATAAAATCTGTCATGTTGTAAACAAGCTTAGAGCCCTGAAAACACTGAGGCCCGTACTTTTGTCTCACTCTCAAATGGCCCCTCCGGTAATAAAAACACATCTTGTTTTCATAGGGAGTGGTCAGCCAAGCATGACTCCCAAAAGGTTTAGTGGGGATTCAGAGGCAAAGACAACTGACTGTCAGGTTGCATAAGGAGTTGCCTTGATAAAGAGGAAGCCCAGCCTGTCAAAAGCTTGACTTCATACAAACATGCTTTCAGCATGCAGATAGGAACCATAAAGTAAACTCAAATTCTTAAATGTGACAGTTAATTTGGACGCTGATTTTAGAATTGGGGCATTGTGTTGCAGCCTGGTGTTTTTATGTACATGTATGTATATCCTGGAGGCATACAAAGTGCATTTATGTTTTGTTTTATGGCTTTTCTAAGCAGTTATTTAATATCTGTAGATTTCACATCCACACAGCTGCTACTACTGCTTGCATTCACACTTATGAGGGACAGTAATTAGTTCTTGACCATTGAGCAGCTCAAGCAGCTATAACCAGAGTTTAATTGCATTGAACCAAAACACTTATGGGGAAGTCTCAGAGCTCCACTAATACTATATCGACTATAAGGCTGACATTATTAGCTGATATTGGTTTATCACAGCTATATCCTTATCAATACATATTTTGGCAGATAAGTATGTAATAAGTTACTTATGTTTTGACCCTTATATGCTGTTTGTTTTTTTTACTTTCAAATATCAGTCAGGGTCTAGAGAATAGAATGTTATGCAGTCCCTGTTTGTACTTTCACTACTACAGTAGACTACTACATGTTGATTACACCTGCCTATATGATGTTACAGCTGGATGGACACTCACCTAAAGCCACAATCATCAGAACCGCAGGAACTCCGAAGGCCAGAGCGTAGCAGTCACCACCAAAACACTGCACATCCCCTGCAAGAGATATTCCAGCGTAAACGGCATCAACAAAGTGATGTCAGTCACACAGTCAACCTCATTGGGTATATAACGTGATGAACATTAAGAATGTGAACGCTCACCTCTCAGTATGGGTGTGATCACAGTTGACAAGAGGCTCCCAGCATTGATTGACATGTAGAAAATGGAGAAGAATTTCTGCCTTTCGCTGCCCTGGAGGTCATCAATGGAATAATTAGGACGCTTTAAAATATTTATTTTCAAATATTGTATTCTGTGATCTTTAAGTCCACATTAAGGTTATGTATTACTTTTCTAAACATTGTTATGTTCATTTAATGGATAACATGCAATTCTAGCACTGTAGAATTGTGTGTAACACATTCTTAACGTGTTTTTTAATCTTTCTATTCTGACAATTTTAAATCAAAGCTGCATTTGCCTATTTTGGACCATTTGTCTATTTTAATTTTAATGATAGGAAAGCAATGAAAGGGGGTCGGACTAGAAACCCTAGACATTCTGCGTCGAGGCATGAACCTCTGTATATGTGCGCCCGCTCCACCTATCCTGGCCACAGTTTGTGTCCACCTGATGAATATAAGTTTAATATTCACATATTCACTCTGGTTTGGTCTCAACAAACTCCTGAGAAAACTATCTGGCTCTTTAGCTGCAGTTTTTTTTACTTTTTTAATGTACGACAACAACAATGAGGAAAAAGAGGCTGAAACGCAACACATAATTATGTGACTTTCGCATTATGAACACTGAAACAAGTCTTTTAATTCAACATTCATACCAAAAACATTGTTTAATACAGTTTTTTTGATCGTCACAACTGGTACATGCACAGGGTTTCCCACACTTAAACTGTTTGGTATTATTCCCATTACCTTGTACTGAATGTTTATGAGTGAACCACTGTGGCACAACAGTTAAGCAGCTTTTATTGATGCCATGACTTTTTTTTGTCTTTTACTGCAGAAGGCCTGAAGAAACTATCTGTAAAACTAACACATGAATGTATAGGCACTAAGGTGAATTGCAGGGAAGCTGTTGTATATTACTGTTGAGTAATACTTTGGTTGATAACATTTTTTATCTTGGTGACCCAATCAAAATCTTCCATTGTCAATGGGTGGTACTTTCTACTGACTAATTTTCTGAACATACGTGGCATTTACTGATTCATTTTACAGATATTGTTTCACTGTGTCCTTCAAAGACAATACAAACAGTACCAACTTTTGTTTCTTGAAACTAAAGCGAAAGTTCTGTGACTTACATGCTCCTCGTCAAACTGGTCTCCGCCAAATGCCGCCACGCAGGGTTTGATTCCTCCGGTGCCGAAGGCTATGAGTATCAGACCTAACATGGACAGAGCACTGCAACACAACAACATACAAATGACCTGCTGTTGATGCTACTGGACGTGGACTATATACTGTATATACAGTGTTTTAAGTGTGGTACTGAAAGTATTAGTCTATTAATTGATTAGTCGACCCAACACAATAAGTAATGCACTGTGATAATCAATTGATTGTTAAATTAATTTATCAAGAAGGTTTTCTCTAATGTGGGACACAGAAGAAGAATGACTCTAGGGCTCTAGTAATTTATCAAGCAAAAATACCAAACATTTATTGGTTACAGTTTCTTAAAAGTAAAACACTCATTTGAATGTTGGACTGTTGGTTGAACAAAATAAGCAATTTTAGGATGTCATCTTGGACTGTGGCAGCTTTTAATTGACATCTCTTATGACTAATTGACTGATCTAATAATTTGTCTAACAAGAAAATAATCAACATATAAATCAATGATGAATATAATTGTTGTAACTGCCTAACCTGAGCCTGGTTGAAGACCTCTGAATCCCACATCTCTAACATGTTGAGGGATTCAAAGTTAAAGAAAATGGCAATTCACTCTGATTCTTTGGCTAGCCTAATACATCTGTGGGCTCTTAATACACAGTCATGATAAGGAACTCTTTATATTCTGTCTAACATCACTTAACTATGATTCTGCCTGCTCAAAATGACTGAATCAGCCCCAGATAACTTACATATGCACGCTGCTGTTTCCCACAGTGGGAATGGCTCCAACCGACTTGACCACATGCCCGATCACGTAGACAATGGATAGGTAGATGATGGTCCTGTTGAGAGCAAACTGGGATTATGATCATTCAATATAGATCAATATATGTGTGTGTGGTCAGGGTGATTCAACTCCACTCAGTGGCTAGACAATTTTACATGGGGTGGCGAAGGGGTAGGGTGGCAGGGTGGCTGGGGAAGACGGTACATGGGAACCCCCATATGTAAACACACTGCTATGCCCTACTATGCCCCGTAACACCCTGCTACGCCCTGAACTGCTACAACTATTATTTCTAGTCATAGTTCCATTATCTTTGTTGTTACTATAATTGCCACCATTCATCATACCAATTGCTATAATTATTATGAATCTTAATTCTCTATATCTGTATATCTGTATCCGTCTCTGTGTCTCAACTGGCAGCAGCAGATGGCTGCCCACCAAGAGTCTGTCTGAGGAGAACATTTTGGTAACATTATGAAGTCTATGTTGGTTTGACTAGTGTTCCTCTGTTCTATACAGACCACGTCTCAATAACCTTTTTTGAACTCTTTGCATGGCCCAAACCACAGTTTGATGCAATGGATTGTTTTTACCCATCCGGGGCAGATGCTCTGTCAGCATCAGACTCTTGAATGTTGTGCTCTACCACTGTATAGATTACTGCAAGATGATGTATGTATGTACATGTACAGCTGTTCTTGCCTCGAAAAAGAACCAAGTGTGGTAAAAATATCTGCAATAAAATAAATACATTGGAGTTTCATGTGAACTCCCTCCAAACAGGTGCTTAGACGGACTAGAAGTTGTTTGTGCAGTTACAAAAACAAGATCCAGTTGTGTTCAAGATAATCTTGAAGCTCTGTCACTGGATGTTGAACCCGTATGGGTGTTGTTGGGCGAGCCCTTTTTAAACCGCATGACACTGTTTCCTTGCACTAATAATAAGTATGTAATAATTCTGACTCAACTAGTTATTCCAGTAAGTGAGATACATTTCAATAGAACTTAGCCAACTTGTATTTCTCAATCAGATACATTTGACCTTTTTTTGTGTTTGACTCATACAAGATTTTTATCTACCACAGCTTTTTTTAAATGCAAGTAAAACTGTAGGAGGTAAGAGATGAACAGACATACAGCAGTAATTACTATTACCTTCCACATGTCATGTTATCCATATTATTATAATGCAGAAATTTAATCATTAGCACTTACTTCACATGCAATTTATTTAGATGCATTTCTGTTTAAAATTGTGACTTGTGATTGTGCATACACTAGCCGTATAGTATTAATAGCCTATAGGATCCTAATATTGATTTCTATTGTTGAAAAGTAGCTAAGTACATGTACTTAAGTATTGTATTATATACTTAAGTACAATTTTGAGGGATAGGCTTTATGCCACTTTACTTCCACTCTACATCAGAGGATGATATAAACTTTATTCTCTACAACCATATATTTGATCATTATTACTACAGATTGTTTTACATAGCAAATATAGCTTTAGATTATGAAATATGATACACTGTCATAGAGTTATACCCAAAAGTCAATTACATGTTTTAAAAAGTTTATATATTAGATGAACCTTGGCCAGATATTACACTGAAATATTGCTTAAATGTTATTGCATCAGTTACAGGTTAAATTATATATAATGATATAACACTATTGAAAATGGCCCTTCTGCATAATTAGTACTTGTGATAAGTACATTTTGCTGATAAAAGTTTTGTATATGTAATTTAGTTAATTTTTAATGCAGAAACATGCAGAGTATTTGTATTGATGATGTTAATGGCAGCTGTAGTTTGCTTCCTGAGCTGTATCGGCCTGTACAGGAAGCAAGCTACAGCTGCCATTAACATCTGTTGTTGAAGAATTTAAGGTGGTTAAAGCCCAGGAGGTGATAATGCTTCGCGACAGTAGTGACCAATTGGTCCGCCAAGCAGATACCACCATCTGCACAGGACGGAAATGGTCTACCACAGTCCGGCAGTTGCAGAGGCAAGGTTGGCACTGGTTGGGCAGTGGTGGCCTAAAGGTTAGAGGAGCGTGGGACTGGGAAGTCGCCAGTTCAATCCCCAGACTGGCAGGATAAAATCTGGGTGGGGAAAGTGAAAGAGCAGCGCTTGTCCCTTCCTCATTACCACCACTGAAGTACCACTGAGGTGCCCTTGAGCAAGGCCCTTAACCCCAACCGCTCCAGTGGAGCTGCTCAGTGGCCAGCAGATCAGACTGTGGTTGTACTGGGCAGCTTCCAGGTATGAGTGTGTAACTGTGTGAATGTCATCATTGTAAATGAGAAATTGTTCTCAATTGACTTACCTGGATAAATAAAGGTTTAAAAAAAAAAAAAAAAGGTTACGGGACGGTCAACCAAGGCAGGAGTCATAACCAGAGCTAGGGACGCTAACGCCAAAGGTTGCTGCAGCCTAGTCCAGGAAGAGCTCCATATGGTGGAGAAGGAGGATAGGCCATGAAAAGCCAGGGGAGGTGGATATGTTGGGGCGGTTTCCAAGGAAGACCATTGGGGTGAAGGGATATGTGGTGGGGAAAGTGAAAGAGCAGCGCTTGTCCCTTCCTTGTCCCCATGTGTGGGGCATGGAGGAGAAGAGAATCAAACCCCTCCTGTGCTCCACATACGATGTCCTACCAACACCAGTGAACCTCCATCGTTGGGGGCTGGCTGAGCCTTGAACATGTGTTGTCATCATGACCAGATACTTGCCAAGCTGGCCTCAGGCCTGGAGGAAGAGATAAGGAAGACCCATAACAGCACAAGGACGACAGCACCCCGTTTGATCAGGTTTGGTGCACCAGTGCATCTGCTGGGACATGAGAGTTGACCTCAGGAGACAGCTCAAGTTTCTAGAGGAGATCACTACCTCAACTCTCAGACCAGACATAGTTCTGTGGTCCAGAGCAACAAAACAGGTGGTGCTGCTTGAACTGACTGTACCATGGGAGGAGAGGATAGAAGAGGCCCATGAGAGAAAGCTTGGGAAGTACCAACCACTCACCCAACAGTGCCAACAGGTGGGATGGCGGGCATGGAACTTGCAGTGGAGGTAGGCTGCCAAAGCAGGAGACGGCTCATGGTGAATATCACAAGATGAGCAGAGACAGCATTGAGATGGCTGTGGCTGAAGCGCTGCGGAGGGAGGGAACATAAAAGAGCACTGGCGGCCAGCCCGAGGGGGCTGCCCCAGGACACTGGGGTTAGCTGTCAAGCCCTCTGGAGGTGTTGTGGGTTAATTGACGAAACACTGTTGAAGGAGGGTACCCACCTGATGACCCGAAGAAAGCACCTTGGGGCCACACCACAAAGCTCAGTAGGTTTGACTTGTAAAACGTGAGTGTTGGCCATCACCTCAAATAGGCGGCTGGGACTTCACACAGCCATTGAGGTGAGAGCGATGAGCCCATCGTAAGATAAACATAAATAGTGGTGGAAGAAGTACTGAGATATTTAATTGAAGTAAAAGTAGCAGTACCACAGCAGTACTCTGTTACAAGTAAAACTCATGCATTCAAAATATTACTCAAGAAAAAATACAAAAGTATTAGCAATACAATATACTTAAAGTACAAAACGTAAAAGTACTCATTATGCAGAATGTCCCATTTTAGAACAATGTCTATTTATATTATTGGATTATAATTAGTGGAAGCATTAATGTGTACATCATTTTAATGTAGGCCTACACACATGTAAACACATACAATATTTCCCTCTGAAATGTAGTGAGGTAGAAACAAAGTAGCATAAAATAGAAATACTCAGGTCAAGTACAAGTGCCTTAAAAACTCAAGTACAGTATTGTTACTTAGTTATTTTTAACCACTGTAAGTACGTAATTAATGTAAAGCAAGATATAATAAGTACAGTGAGGTTACACTACTTTATTTAAGGATTTTAGCTGTTGCATGCAAATTTGCAGTATTACATTATGTCATTTAGCTGACGCTTTTATCCAAAGCGACTTGTAATATATCTCCAGCTACTCTGGCCTGCAAAAGTCAGGATGTGAAAAGCTCTGCTTATCCTATTACATTACACTGTAGCCCTGTAGCTAATAAGTAGCCTAACAAACAAAATCAGAAGAGATTTATTACATGCACACAACAGTTATGTTTAGACTACTTAATCCTATTGTATTTGTTGTTTTCCCAGTTTGACAGTAAAGGAAGTCACCTGGTTTAATTTCTGCAGCCTTATTGCCGTGGTATGTGATAGGAAGTGGATTTTATAGTACTACTTAACTAATCACGTACAAATGATCGGTCTCAGCAAGCACTGTGTAGTGTGTTGTAACGTAACGCCCACCAAAACGGCGACCCTCTGTAAACGTTATGAATTCAAACATGCCAGTTTGTAATATTTTGTATTATGCTGTTCTTGTCTTTACTAAAATAAAAACTAATCAAAGGGCAGAATGCTGTTAAAAATCAGGAGGGAGCGATTTGACTTTTGGCTAATGTAATAGACGCACTGTTGTTGATGCTGACTCGCCTTTAGCATACATTACATTTATTACGTGTGTTGACCTGGGGATACTGACTTCACCTTCAGAGGCTCGGTGGCAGCTCAGTCGCTCCAGTCTTTGCTGGGATGCAGGGCCACCACACAGCACACTCGCTGTGTGCGAGCCAGACTGTGCGAACGCCGCTCTGCACGTTTGATGCAGGGACGTAGCTAAGTATTTGAGGGGCAGAGGGCTAAGATTACATCTAGAATTATTATTTATTATTAATTAATATACATTAATTGTTTGTTTCAATGTTTTAAGAAGCTTGTGGACATAGTGGCAGTTTGTTTTTACAAGTACAGTTTTTTGAACACCAAAGTTAGGGGGGCAGCTGGGGGGGGGCAAGGCCCTACAGTGGGGGGATCAGCTGCCCCCCCCCGCCCCCCTCCTTGCCCCCCCTGGATCCGCCCCTGTCTCCACTTATAGGTGGTGTTACACAATTAAGACAAAGCTCACAGGTTAAAGGACTGTAATACTGCATGATGTATTGCAAACTGAAATCATGCACCATTGATGATGATGCAACCACAGATGTTTGCTGTACATACACTACCATTCAAAAGTTTCTAATCTCCAGCCACAAAAACTTGATTGGGTACAGTCAAAATTGGTTGAGAGGACTACCCTATATTTTGTAATGCTCATTGATGCTTTTATGTTGTATAAAGTCCTATTTACACATGTTATTTAGTTTTTTACATGGAGAACAAAACGCTGTACAATAATTCAATCAGACTGACAATTGAAAGGGCAGAAAGAGAGATCCCTCTCAGCAACAGTTGAATAAGAAGAGAATAAATTGTCTTTTTTTTAAGCTTTGCATCAAAATGTGTGCAGATTTAAATAGGAAGAGGTTCCTGTTTCTGTGTCAAATGCACAATAATGCAGCCTATAACAAGCTGACTTAACACCCTGTCTATGACACAGACCACAAGCTCTGTATTTTTCTAAGTAGATCCAAAGAAAACTGTTTATAGTAAGGTCTGTGGATTACCACTTTTGTGATTTGGGGTGAACTAACCCTTTAATGCATTTGGGGATGAAGGACACAGGGACTCACTTGAATTTTCCGAGCCATGAGTCAGCGATGAGAGCTCCCAGTATGGGTGTGAAGTAGCAGAGGCCGCTGAAGGCGTGGTAGACCGCGGTGGACAGGTCCTTGTCCCAATGCAGGTAGGTGAGGAAGTAGAGTGTGAGCACCGCTGTGAACAGACACACAAGCATGAGGGGAATGATACTCCCAGCTCCACATATAAAGTCCAAATACCTAATAAGACCTGTACTACTCAAAAATCTCCTTTAATGTGCTTCATTTCTGTGAGTGGGTCAGTCATTACAAACTCATTCTGTGAGCATTGCTCAAACCAATAGAGATGTATTTATGCTAAGAAAGTAGCTGTTTAGAGAGCTACTCAAGAGGAAATTAAAGGAATGTTAAAGTTCCTGTATTGTAAAAAGTGAGATTTCCATGTCTTTTTTTAAGCAGGTGCTATATAAATAATGTGACTGAAATGCACACAGCCTGTATTTAGAAACTGTGCCTTTAAACGAGCTAGCAGGACTTCCATACAGTTTTGATGTCACAACTATATGGGTAGAAAATGCCGCTACAGTTATTCCCGGCTGCAATGACAGTGCAGAGACTCCAGATGCAGAAGACCCAGAAACGCTGAACAATCAGAACAGACCAGTGGGGGAACTTAAAGAGACAGGCGGTAAAATGTAGTGTTTCAGACAGACAGTATGAGAAAGCATGTAAACATGTTCTATAGTAGGAACCCAAAATATAAGTATGAACCTGGAAATGAGCACAATACTGTATGGGACCTTTAAATGCATAAACTCCTCTGTTTTCTGTTGTTACCAGTCTAAACATTTTTCAAACTTTCATCACAAAATAAGCCACTGAGACAAATAGTTGCATGGCAATGTTTATTATTAACCTTGTATACTGTTTGTCCAACATGCCTTGAAGTAAACACAACTCACATTGGTAACTCAGCAACCAGAAAACCTGCTCCAGTAGTACCACTTTGTGTGTCATTTGAGTATATTTTTTCTGGTAGCAAACCCTAAATTATCTGACAAATAAACTCTCTATTCAAGGTCCACCTACTGGCTTTTTTCATGAGCTTCGTATTACATCTCATGATCTTCCGTATTAGGAGTTTGCTCAGTTGTTAGTTCACACACAAAAACACGCCATGCAAAAGCACCATTTTGCAAATGCAATTGAACACTTTGGATAAAAGCTAGTACGTAGACCTTGAATTACAGTAAGATTGCCTTAACAAAGTACTGTCAATAATTAACTTTCATGCTCAGCTTAAACGATTGATGTTATGAGGACACAAGGATCGCCAGAACACACAGACGCTAATGGTGTTTTCTGGCGGTCCAAAGCTACACCTTTTAGTAGGACTCTGAACTGTGACAGCTGTTAACTCAAAATGAACTGATCCAGTGCTGAAATGATTATTTGATTTTTTTATTAACAGATTAATAATGTAATTCATTTATCAAGCAACAATGTCAAACATATTCTGGTTCCTGTTTCTCAGATGTGATGATGCTGTTTTTTTACTTTTTATTTCATTATAAATTCAATATCTTTGGGTTAGGACTGCTTGGCACACAAAACAAGACATTTGAAGACATCACTTTGGGCTCTGGGAACACCTCTGGGCATCCATTCACTAATGCCATTAACTAATAATTACATAAATCATGAGTTGCTGTTTTACAATTTCTATTAGTTGAATCCTAAGTTCACTGAACTTGAGAAACACTTGACATAAAGGTCAATTACAGTAAGTTGTTCAGTCACATTGACAAGTGCTTTTTATACTGTATTTACTTCTCAGTTACTAAAAAAAAGAGAGGTTTGGTGTGAAATGGTATGATTATTTTTTACTTCAATAGAGTAAATGATTCATTTAAAAACAATAATCAATATATAAATTGATAATGACAATCATTTGCAATTGATCTGTTTCATAATATACTGCTTCATGAGATACTTGTCATTCTCACAATTAACATTCAAATCATCAAGTGGAGTTCACTTCCCTGTCATAAATCAGCATCAGTCCTTCAGATGAAAATACTTGCACAGTGATTCAATTTAAACAGCTTGAAAAGGAAATGTTCCTTTTGCATGGCATGTTAATATGTGTGTGTGTGTGTGTGTGTGTGTGTGTGTGTGTGTGTGTGTGTGCGTGCGCGCGTGTGCATGCATGTGTGTGTGTGTGTACTGATTGAAGTAATGTGACAGACAGACATGTGAGTATAAGTGAGGTCATGTGAAGAAAGAAACTCCCACCTTATCTGTCCATTATAGGCTCTCTATGACGTGGCCCCCATTGACCCACACTCTGTTAACCAAGCTAAGTATCATTACTAATTCAACTTTTTGTCAAGGACTTTTCCCACTTAAAGATATAATATGCAACATTTCCGCATTAAAATGTCTACAAATTACTAGACCTATGATATATGGGTTTAGTTATGGCTAACCTCTTGGCGCTTGTGTGTATGTGAACATTTGTGTGTGTGTCATCTGGGTATATCTTGGCAGACTATATACTTTCCAGGAATCTAAACAGTCATTGGTCTTTTCTTTGTTTGTTTGGTCATAGAAACAGTTCTGTACTCGCAACACTAACAGAGAAGAAAATCTGTACTACCAAATGTTGTTGAGACAGAAGATTTGCATACCTACCTTTCATGCCATAGTAGGAGAAGCGTTCGCAGAACTCGTTCACCACAATGAAGCAGATGCTGGCTGGGTAATTGGTCCCACATAGTTTCTATAAGAGGCAAAGGTTGTTTACTGAATAATGTTTAACACTTTCTAAGCAACAACATAAAGTATAAGAGTGAGACATTGTTTTATACAAACCTACTGACAACAAATCCATAATAATCTAATAAACATATAAAAACTTGTTGATTGAATCAATAGTTTACCATCTTTTAATAGGGTTGATTAATATTTTGTCATAGAACGGGAGGAATGTGGCCGATGCATTCTTCCTGTTAGTTAATCACTCATTAGTTACTCAAGTGAATCATTATGCGGTAATACAAGTTATACAATTGTAAGGCTTCTGATGTGACCATGCTAAGCTGAACTGCTGAAAATGGTTCATATAATTTTGTAATAAGCAGATACACTGCTGGTTATTGTAACTTTTATTCTAACTCATTTGTCCGTTCGTTTGAAAAGGCGGAAACCAAACCCCTTAAAAAAAACCTTAATTGGAAAAGCCCCTGATTAACAAATTAAGTAAAATTTAAAACATACAATGGTCTTCCATCCATTCATCGTAATCATCTTATCTGGGGTTGGGTCGGGGGGGCATTATCAATGGTCTTATCATATATAAAACACTGTTACAGAACTCTACCCTGAACTATTCAACAGAAAATATTCAGTAAATAACAGTTGTGATAATCTATTAATTGTTAATGTAATTTATCAAGAAAATATTCTCTGTTTCGGGCGCCCATATGTAGAGGTTTATTCCTCAACGCAGAGGCCTAGAGTTCGAATCCAATCTGCGGCAATTTCCTGCATTTCTCCCTCTCTCTCCCCTTTCATATCTAAGCTGTCCTAATGATAAAAGGTGGAAATGTGCCAAAACAAAGGTTTCCAGCTTCTCAAATGTGAGAATTTGATGCTTTCACCTGTTTTCTACCATATTTTTTGACAAAGCAAACATCTAAAGATGTCACCTTGGGTTCTGGAAAACTGTGATGGGCATTACAACACTTTTATATCTTGGCTCAACAGTCAATCCATCAATTAAGAAATAATTAGCAAATTAATCAGTAATAAATATTGTTGGACCTGACCTCATGTTACCTTACAGTGAGTTTTACACAATGATACAGTTTTAAAAAATGGGAAAAAGAGAGCACTGATTGTGGTATCAGCAGATACTCTGAGCTGAGGTATTGGGAGAGAAAAGGTTGGATCGGTGCATTCCTGATTGTAATGGGTTATATTTTGCGGTAGTGCTTCTAATACTAAAATTACAACAACAAAAATGTTCTTTCTTCCCTCTAGTTGTATCTGTCCATGCAAATACAGTACTTTTGGTTGCTACAATGGAGATAAATGTAATTGTGTGTGCAGTCCTCACATAATTGACATAGCCTTACATTCAATTTTTGTCTACAGCATCTTCAGAAAGTCCTCAGAAATAGGAAAACGTAACTTTTGAACAGTTTCATGATATCTGAGTGAACTCAATTTAATGATGAAAGAGGTGTGGTTGTTTTGTCAATCATTCACTGCCTCACTGTCAACAGTTGGCACAAGGACTATATCCTTAGTAATATATAGTTAGTTAGTTTCAGTGAATACTGATGATATGAAAGACAGATATCTCAAAACCTGGGCAAATAAAAAGGAAACTGCATGTAGGCTATATTCTGTATAGGTAATAATAGATGCCTAATAACAATAATAATGGGATAATACAAATTTGTAAAGTGCTTTTTTCTAAACCCAAAGCGTCAGAGATGAGTTATTATGGAACCCATGCAACTTCTAGGCCCTTCAATAGCATTCACACACTTAGCCAGGCCAGGCGTCCATGCTTACGCAAGGTAACGTAGCCCGATTTGTTCAGGTCCTATCCCCTGACCAATCGGCTATCCTAATCTTAACCACTCGAGGCCAATGCCTAACCCCAACCAATCGAGCTGCTTCGTAGGGCGGGACTTGCCTAGAAGTTACGTGGGATCCATAATACAAAACAAAAACATTAGACATAAGAGCACTGTAACATACACAGTAGGCTAGCTGACATAATATATTTCAACGTGTTTTCAAATGCATGTTTAGATATCTCTAGTGGAGATAAAATAAGTTTGCTTGTATTTTATTTGCGTGACCCAAACGATTTCGCTCAAAAGAAGTCAATCAGTAGGCTACAACTTTAGGTTATCCCGGGTTCTCTAAAAACATGAGCGAGGTAGATACCGAAACGAATGTTGAAAGAGAATACAATTGTGCATAGGCACTAAATGTCTGTACACGGTCCCCAGCCTGTGCGCCTGTTGCATCATCTTACGGCAGTAATCATTTATCATAACGGTTCAGTCGGTGAGAGCAGCTCGCTCTCTGACTGCAACACACGTCTGCAGTTTGACTTAAAAGACAAGAAAACACATATGTTTACTTCATGTACAGACATGCATGTGCACACTCCGCATGTGCACACTCCTCTGATCCAGAAGGACTCGATACAACTTCTTACTGTGGATTTTTTAAATTAACTTGTTAAAACAACCTTATGCTTATGCTTACCTTAGTCATGTTGTTTTCTTTGCTGGTGAGATTTTAGATGTTTCTGGCGCATCTGAAACTCCTGACTGATCTCCAAGTCCGTCCCACTCTGCACTGCTCTCTGAGGGTAGCTACAATTGTAAAACTTCGATCATGTGTAGGCTACCCTCTTGAAGGCGAATTAAAGTTAATATTTCACCACAAAACTTGGACTTGTTCCTTTACGAGCTTCAGTGGGCCTCAGCAGACTGCAGCTCTAGTAAAAAAAGACTCTTGACTGACAGAAATGAATATTTCTATATCTAAAAATCGAATTAACTTAGCTGTTTGTGGAGCAGGAGGTCCGTAGTTGTAGTGAAGTGAAGTGCTGATCAGCAGCCTATTTGTAACCTACAATAGGGTCGTTGTAAAGCTCACAGCCGCAGACCTGACTGTGGGATGCCTGTGTTGGCCAAGCTGCCTCTTTTCTTCGGATGAATGACGCCGAGCGCTTACCATGAGCAACATGCACTACCTCGTGTGTGTGTGTGTGTGTGTGTGTGTGTGTGTGTGTGTGTGTGTGTGTGTGTGTGTGTGTGTGTGTGTGTGCGTGTGTCTTTGTAATCTGACAAGTCAGTCACCTAATTACACTGAAATTCTCTTTTTTTGTCATCTTCACATGTGTTTGACTTTTTATTGCATAATCGTTAGCGTAATAGTTAGCAGATCTCCACAAACCAATGGGTGACGTCATCCATTGGTCACACATGCGCTGCCCATTAATATACAGTCTATGGTTTGATCATGTATTTCATAAAAAAAAAATAAAAAAGCAACACAGCGGCTGCTGCAAAAGAGAGAATTTGCATGGGAGAAAATTGCTGCTAAAGTAAATGCAAGTTCCAATATAGTGTATTAATATCATATTTATATTTGCAATCCTGCGGGCGAAAATGTCCTAGACCTAATCCCATTCTGAGGCTGCAGCACCATCAATAACAGAATTATAATTCACAATCTTTTATTTCAAAGGGTTTAGATCATTCACCTGCAATACTGTGGAACTTCTTTTTAATGGCTCTTGGTTTGTGTCCAGGGAACACTACAAAAACGTTTAAAAAACGTTTCAGAACGAGTCACTCTCTTCTGATGGCGCTTTGCTATACAGTGGCTTTCCCACTCCCTATTGTACTTTCTGTCAACCGGAACAAACTGGAACTTTCCTGCATATGGTCTGGGAGTGTGAACAGGTGCATGAGTTTTGGAATAAAACTCATGTAAACTCATGAATAAAAATAGGATGACGAGTTCATACTGACCCGATTGTTACTTAATTATATGGGTTTTGAATTGTAAACACTTATAAAACAATTAACAAGTCCCCAAACAGCAACCCCAACATATACAATAATAAAATGACAATAACACACACAAAAAGTTACAGAGTTACAGAATCAATTATGTCCCAGTGTTTCCAGCAGGAAATTGTAAATTAAAATAATCCAGAAATGGCTGCCAGACCTTATAAAATGTCTGGGTTGAACCCCTGATTGTGTCTTTCAACTTCTCAAGTTTCAAGTGTGCCATTACATCCTCAACCCAGCGCCTGTGTGTGGGAGGCATATCTGACTTCCAATTACACAAAATAAGACGTCTGGCCAATAGAGATGAAAACGCAATGGCGTCTGATTGTGCACCAGATATCGCCATCCCAGCAGGGGTCACACCAAATATTGCAATTTCAGGAGCAGGGCTTATCTCTCTGTCACAGATGTAAGAAAAAGTATCAAAAATTAAAGACCAAAACTGTATCGTTTTGTTACTTAATGACGACTCTAAATTACACCTACTTGAGAGACAGAGGAAAATTTGGCTAGCCAGCTCAACTGCAACCAAGAAAATGATAGCTCATTTGATGGCTCCCCCCTCACTCGCTTTGTATAAAACAGTGGTTGGCGTATTTTCTGGACATAGTTATGCTTGAGCTCTCTACAGCAAGGATTAACAAAGCCAAATCATCAACTATCAGCCAATGGGAAAGCGCAGCAGCACAAATATCAGACTTAATGACCTCAGCCCCACAAGAATTAGAGGAGAGTGACTAGGCAAGGTGTGCTTTCTGTTTGTTCGTTTGTTTGGTTTTCCTTGAGACCACAGAGGGTGGGGGGTGGGAGAAGGTCTTTGTTCTTGTTCAATTTGCGTGTTAGTGTTTCTTTGTTCTGTGCACCATCTGACATTACCTGTCACACATTGTGGAATTTGTTTTGTATGTCTGAAGGTGCTAATAAAAACTTGATCACAAAAAAGTGAGGGACCAAACTCACTTTTTTGTGATCCCTGTATCGTTTTGTTAAACGATACAGGGAGGGACCAAACCAAGCAGACAAAAGAGAAAGTTAAAAGAAACTCCCTAACACATTTTCATAAAAGATGTATCAACATTAAAATGTCTAAACTTCCGATAAAAGTACATTCGCTGGGGCGTCTGGGTAGCTCACCTGGTAGATCGCCCATATGTAGAGGATCAGTCTTTGACGCGGCGGCCGTAAGCTCGATTCCGACCTGCGGCCCTTTGCTGCATGTCATTCCCTCTCTCTCTCTTCACTTTCATGTCTAAGCTGTCCTAAAATGCCACACAAAAAAAACCACATCGGTAGGTAGGCCTAATAAATTTATTCCTGCATACTTGATAACTGATTTGCTATCATGTTTTACACTGTAGCTGTTGGGTTAGGGTTAGTAGGGTAGCTGTTGCCATAACTACATGTTTATAATGATGTTGTAATTTAAACTATAAAGAATACAAATGTAACATTTCCTCAACATACTGTAATCATGTTGATATGAGTTCAGTAATTGCCACACACCCTGTTAAATACATGATTCTCCTTCATTTAAGACTAAATATATCTGCAGTTGTACATGGTTGAAAGATACAAGAAAGATAGTATAATCTAACACGGAATCTGGCATGTTTTACAGCTAATCTGTGTGACCAGATGCCGTCCTGAACCACCTGTTTGATGAGGTGTACCTGGACCCACCAGACTCTCCTCACAGTATGAGAAATCATCAGGAGGAAGTTATTGCTGGACAGGTGTCAAGACAACACTGCAGACAACACTGCAGCATCAGGAAAAGTCTCAGTATCCACCGGAAGACGTCAGGATGAACACATCATAATCCTATTACAGTAACAACAATAAAGCAAACAAATGAAACAAGCTTGTGTTATGTATATAACCTGATCTCATATATATTGAAACTAGACTGAAAATAATAATGAAACGGACAAAAAACACTGTTTATGTAATATTTTCACTAATGAAAAGGGAGAAAGGAACCTTTTTTGCAAGGTACACTGATGGTAAACTCAGGTAAAAAGAAGTGTGGCTTACTGATATACAGACAAACAGAAATGTGAAAATGTGTGCAAATGGTAAAACTCTCATGTTGTGGCTCATAAATGAAGTTGCTTGACTTTTTCTAAGTGTGCAACATTTAAGGAAATGTAAGGATCTGTAATAGATTAGTAAACTGTCATGTATAACAGATAACAAAAAATCCAAACGGTCATGATTTTGTGACATTTAGTGATTTAGTAATCACTTAGTGGGATGAGCTGGCATGACATAAACATTTAGTGGCCTACCACATTCAGAGCAGCTACTGAAAGTGGTTACATGTGTCAGAGCTGTTGTAAGTCATCAGTAGCCTACTTTATGTCATGATTGTGGGTTTTCTGTTGTAGTTATTTTTCCTGTTTTATTTTGTAGTTTCTCTGCTCTCCCATGTTATGTCTTTTTACTTCCTGTCTTCTGCTTTCCCGCCTGTGTGATTACCTGTCCCCGCCCATAAGTGTTGTACCTGTGTCTCATTGTCTCCCAAACTTGTGTATTTAAGTTCAGTCTTTCCTTTACTCCTGGGGGAGATCGTCTGTTTTCCTTGTGTGTAGCCTTTGAGCAATTTCCCTGTATCCTGTATTCCTGAGTTCCTGATTTCCTTGGATTTTTGACCACTGCCTGTTTTTCGGATTTCTCTTTGTCTGTCGTTTCCTGGACACTGGACCTGTTTTATTTGTGATTAAAACCATTGAACTTTACTCACCTGAGTAGTGCATTTGTGGGTCCGTCTCCTGGTGTGCTTGTCACTTTATGCCATTAAGCAAAACCCCTGTCTGCTTATTTTAGGGCAACTACCTGTACAGGGAATCTGACACATTAACAGTCATGCTGAATCACAATCATAGGCGCCTCGTGAGGTACAGTATGTGTTCAGGAAGGTCTTATATATACAGAGGGAGGAACATGGTAGCCTACTAACGGTGCTGATGAGCTGAACCGAATGCGCATTTAAGCGCGCCACCGTAACTGAATGCCACTTAGGTATCTGGCTTTGGGTGAATTGGTCGCGCTGTCAGGAGGAGCTGGCGATGGAAGGGTACCAGATGTCCATAAGAGTCCAAGAGTGCCTTTCTTCAACTGTTTTTGCTTCTGAGCACTTGAGATCGCAAGAGGTCGCTCGCTAACTATTTTTGACAACCATGCTGCAACAGGACACGCCCTCCCACATCTGGACGTCAGGGTGGTGTCCTTTTCTAAGTTGAAGTGCGTGGAAGTCAGCATTTTAAATATATTGCTCCATTGTATTGTTATTAATTGTTGTTAACATGTTATTTAGGCCTATAGGCTATATTTCTTGCCCATATGTTATAATGTTATAGCGTATGTTTTAACAGTCATGTTATATGAATGCTCCAGGCTACAGTGCCTATGGCAATGATGGACCCTTTCTCTTTCTGACACCATAATGAAGTTTCTTGTAATAACACAACAACATAGGCTATCATCTTATAACAAGATGGAGTTATAGCCTTATATGTTATAACAAGAAGTTATGTTTCTGCAAGTTTGGTAATTAGTTAACTGGTAGGTTAACAACGAGAAAATACCATATGACTACATATATTAATAATTAATATATGAATATAGACCTACTTTACCATTTCATACTAACAGCTAACAGGAAATATGTGCTGCCAGATGTAAGTCAAACTGTGACTTTATAATGCCACTGCCAATTAAACTTCATAGAGAAACCAAATCGTTGTTCCAACGATCTAGAACTTATTTAATTATATATTATTTTATTTAAATTTCTATTATCTGTCTCATCACTACCACTGATTTTAATTTTTGTGTAAAGCCAATTAATTTCCTTTGTGCATTGCATTGTGGGATATTAGAGTCAATCAAGAACACACTAAACATATAAGTGTTTTTTAAGTCTGCACACCTACTGTTTTGACTTTATTTTGCTTGAATAAGTCATTTAGATTTGGGACACAGCGTCAGTCTCACACAATGTAAATAAGCAAGTAACAATAATACACATTTTTACACGCCAGCCTTTATTAGACAAAATCAGGAGAAATAGTAGGATGACATGGTGATGAGGAGTACTAATAGTACAGGCATTATACTACATGAACCCACACAAATTGCAACAGAAACTCTTTCAACTGATCTGGTCTCGTAGAAGTCTCCTCTATAACATATAACAAGTCCTCTGATCCAAGTGGTGGAAAGTATTGAAAAATACTGAAATTGATTTCCCATTGCAGCCCTTGTTAAGGGAAGACATTTTACTTGAAGGTATCTACATAAGAGTGACATGACACTGTCATGAACGTGTCATAAACATTATAAACAAGTATGGTTAGGGTTAGGGTTCATGTGTCATGACAGTGTCATGTCACTTATGTTGTGTATGTAGATACCTTCAAGTAAAGTGTTAGCAAATATTTTAACTTACAGATATCACCATGAAACTTCCCCAGTTAATTACTTACATTAAAGTGCTCATATTAAATGTGTTTTGGCTTTACCTCTTTCCTTTATTGTGTTATATATTTTTTTTGTGCATGTTATAGGTTTACAAAGTGAAAATGCCCAAAGTCCACCCCAAAGGGACTTACCATCTCCAACTGAAAACACTGTTCACAAACTGCTCCAAACATCTCTATTGTAGTCCAGCCTTTACTTCCGTGACAAACGTGCATCACTTTGTAACACACGTTATAATGCTCGCCTAGCTGCTAGCATGGCACTCCCTCATACTCTGCTTCTGCTTAGCTAGCAGTACTTACCTAGTTACTGAGCATGTGCGAATCCCAGCAAAGATGGAACAGAAGTGAGATGTCTAACTCTGTAGCTAAAACAGAGAGCTCAACACACAGGGTGAAAAGAGGAGCTGCAGCAATGTGCAGTACAACAAGAATATGGGTGTTTTTTGAAAATTAAACCACCAAACTATTCTGGTATAACCTCTAAATACAATTATGAACCTGAAAATGAGCATAATATGAGCACTTTAAGACAATATTTATGTTGAAAAATACTGAAACACCTTTATTTATGCTATTCAGCACATAGTTAATCAGATAATGGCTCATTTGCGTATTTAAAAATAAAAGTTCAGAAAACTCGTAATACAAGAAAATATTGTCTTACTGGACTTGGGGCTTTTTCACTTTGTGAACCTATAACATGCACAAAAAAGATATATAACAAAAAGGAAAGGGAAAAAAGGCTTAGAAATAGATGCGTCTTTTCAACCCACTGAGACATATGAAATATTATACTGCACACATAACAAACTGGGAATTTGAATCGTAAATTGAATCACAATTCTAAAAACTCTTAAAACCTAAAAATACATTTCTCTATGTACAAGAAACACTTACTAAATCTCTGCCGAACGAAAAACCCGCCAAGTGCTGATGGACCAACTACAGCTCTGAGTGCTTTTTAAAAAAGGATAAGGCTAGCTATACTCAATAATTTTCTTATTTTAAACAAATCCCATGAACAGAATAACACCTACGATGAAGTGATCCTACTAACAAGTATTGTCTGTGTATCTCAAATCTGATATATCTTATTCCTCTGTGCCATAGAGCTCCATTGTTGTCTGAAAACTATTAAAAACACATCAGTGAGGCAGACTGTTGCACTGGGTGACATGTTCCTTCTTTACCATAAACACACTCACTGTGGTTTAATTTGACTCAATCCCACATAAACTGTCCTGCTGCTGTAAATTATAATAAGTGTACCTTAAGTGTATATCTGCGACATATAACCCATAACCCATTTAAACTATATTTTATGGACAGGTTTTTAAAGGTTAACCTTTGGGACTTAGGGCTGGCTGCCACAGTCAGAGTGGGGAACACATTGTTGGTTTTGGTCTGTTCATGGGATTTGTGACATCAAGAAAAATATATAGAATAACACAAGACTTACATGTATGTATGTTGGTGTTGGGGAAACTAAAGGGAACACACACACACAAACATGCAAACTCCAGACAGTAAAGAACCAGTCAGCCGTGCTGACAGCCCTAACAACTGAAAAAACATGTGACATTTGTGGAACTAAAACTAAATAAATCATAAAGTATTCATATTTCCATGAAACAACAATCAAAGGCTATACATACAGCATTATACTCTTTACTATACAACCTATCACATCTTCGTTCAGCTTGTATTTTTATGCCACAATTTCGGTGCATTCCAGCCAGTCCTCATTATGTGAACGCTCTATAAACAAGTGCTTGGTGACAGGCAGGCAACACAGTGTGAATACTAAAACAGCTCACAGAGAAACTCCTGCCGCTTTTCTCGGCTGCTCCTGCTCGACTCGTCTGTCCAGAAACTGCAGGTTGATTGGTTTAGCAGGGCAAAGCAGCGTTCTGGTGACCGGCAAAACTGTGGTTCCAGCAGGATCCGGCCTTATCTCGTATTGTTTTATCAACTTTAAATAAAAAAGAGACAGTTGTTCAAGTAGAAATATGTGAAATGCTGTTTTTGGCAGGATATGCATTTATGTGAGGCACAAGAGTGCAGACATTATTACTAACTGCAGCTGACTGAATTATAACAGGCTTTAGCTGTTACTGTCAAATGGCGTGTGTTATGTATCCATTCTACTGCCAAGACTAACAAAAGAAGAACAGCCATACCTCTGTGCTCTGGTTAGATAGCTACTACAGATCAATACGGCTCTCTGAATGTAGCTAAAAAATAACCGGTTTCCTGGGAGTGAAAGCAGAGGTAGAGTAAGTGTTTAAACACTTACTCTACCTCTGCTTTCACTCCCAGGAAACCGGTTATTTTTTAGCTACATTCACAAGCTCTGTTCACAAGGTTTTACGGCTGAAATGTTGGTTTGGGTGCAGCAGTAGTCAAAAGCCACTCATAAAAACATGTAAAAAAACAACAACAACTGATACATTCTGATACAATAATCTACAAACCTACTGGTGCTTCAATCATACAGAGCTTTCCTTCACCACACTACTGAAGGAGTGCTCTGTCCTTGGAAATATAGCATTAACAATAACAAGTTTTTTGTAATTGTGTTTCTGATTAAAATTAAGTAAAACGTGTATAAAGCCAAACATATTACACTAAAATAATAATAGAATAACTTAATAATAATTACATTTTTGTTTAAATTACATTTGATTTAGTTTCCTGGTAGAGCAAACTGCACACTCTCATTTACTAGGGAAATGGTAATGCTACAGCATACAATGATATTTTATCTTATCTTATCTCTATTTTAGTCAATAGTGAGCTTCCAACTTTGTGGCAACAGGTTGAGGAAGTCCCTCTCCTGTTTCAACATGACAGTTCTTCCAAGCACAAAGCCAAATCCCAGTTTGTTGTGAAAGAACTTGGCTTGCACAGAGCCCTGACCTTAAAGCCATCCAACACCTTTAGGATGAACTGAAGGCCTTATCACCCAACATCAGTGTTGGAATTTGCTAAAGCTCTTGTGACTGAATGGGAGGAAATCCATGCAACAAGGTTCTAACATCTTGTAAAAACTCTTCCCAGAAGAGTGGAGGATGTTATGGCAGTAGATTAATGCCCACATTTTTGAAATTATCTAAATGAAGTGTTCAGAATGTAGTGTAGTTTAAAACATTGTGCTCGCAAAAGGTGTTTGCAAAAGGAATGAACAAGATTCAGAATGCTGATAACTTCACACACACAGACTTCCATTTCTTAATCTACAGAAAAGCACCAGAAATGAATGATAGCAGCTTTGACAGAGAAAGCAGATCTACGGTCATGGTAGCAACAGCAATGAGATGTCCTTACCCTGGATAGGAGGAGATACATCTCCAGCTCAGCCACCCGTCTGCCCAGACACGCCCGGATCCCAAAACCAAACGGCACTGACCCGAACGGGTGGTGCTTGGACTTCTCCTCCACTCCTCGAAGCCAGCGCTGTGGCAGGAAGGCGTGGGGGTCGGGGAAAATATTCTCATCATAGGACACAGCATAGTGGCACAGGTGGAACAGTGTCTGTGAGAGAGGTCATTCCTGTTACAATGTAATACTGTGGATTTCATTAAGGAAATAAAATGTACACAGGACCTTTATACATTCATACCAGTAGCTGGTAGGCTTAAAGCTTTGTGATTATTAGCTTTAGATGAAGTGAGGTTCCAAAGTTTAAAGTCTTAAATGTCAGAACATGTCAGGGCTCGTTGTTGTGTCTGACATGTGTCTCACGTTTTTGGGGAAGAGATGATCTCCAACCACAATCTCGTTTTCAACAGTGACACGGGCGTTTCCTGGTACAACTGGATACAGCCTGGTGATCACAGAACACAGTGAGGAGTCAACAAGTTTTATCTGTTTGTTTGGGAAACACAATGGGATCACAATGAAAACAAACCATTGATAAGTGTCCTAGATATAAGGGTGGTATCAATCTTCTTATCTTACTCTCGGCAAGACAGCAAATTAAGAAATATCCCAAAATGCTGAACTATTCCTTTCAGTGACAGCTGAAACTTTATCCCCTGTCATGACCAATCACAGTACCTCTGGACATTACCTCATCTGCAAACTTTTCTTCACTTCTTATGCTGAAACCTGCTGCTATCTTATGCATATGTGTGCGGGAGGGTGTGTGTTGTCTGGGAGGGATGGGAGGGTGTCAGTCAATTGTGGGTGGGTGAGTGTGTGTGGGAGAGAGAAAAGAGAGAGTGGTATGTATGTAGGGGATGGGGGATGTTTGTTACATATTTTAGATATTTACTAATTATTTATCTTTTTAAAAGCACTGCTCTGGAGCGGCACTTTGAATTTCGTTGTTTTAATACACTGTATTCATGCAATGACAAATACAGCTTGATTTGATTTGATTTGATTTATATTACACTATCATATATGGCATCAAAAATTGTTATTAATCGAAGGGTAGAGTTCAATATTTGTATTTGTCTAGTAATAAGATAGATGTCCACAGTTTTGACCCCGGGTGATGTTATCTCCTTTTAGTCAGAACAAACATAGTGGTCACTGCAAGAAACTGCATGTCCTGCAATCAAGTGTCCTATTAATGTAATATACAAATAAAAATGAAAGAAAGCCTCTAACCGTAGAGTCTCTCTGATGATGGCCTTCAGGTACGGCATCTGAGCAAAGTCATCGTTGTTTGGCACCTTGTCCCCAGGGCAAACACTTATCACTTCCTGGTATAATTGTTCCTGGAACTCTGGCTCCTGAGCCATTAGATACAGAGACCACGAGATAGTGTTGGAGGTCTGCAACAGAGAGGAACGCACACTGTTATCTTCAGGGTTTCTTTAATGTAATGTTTGGTGCCCTCTCTCTGAGCACTGATTTGGTGATCTTTAGGTTGAAAGTTGTCTGGGTTAGAAGTGGGCTAACTTTGGAAGTTTTATAGATGCCTAGTAGAGGATGGATACCCGAACCGAGCCCGGCGGTACCCGACGGGCCGGGCCGGGTTCGGACAGATATTTAGAAATGATGTTCGGGTTTGGGTCAGGCTCGGTCACATCAGCGCGATAAGGCATTGAACATTTTAAATTTAAAAAAGCTAATTATACGTGCGTATATACGTGCGTTTCTTGCCCCGTGTGCGCTGATGCTCATCTGTTGACATTTCCGAATGGCTTCCTACAGTTGCTTAATAAAAGCAGGCTTTCCAAACAAACAAATGTACATGTGTCATTAGTATGAGAAAAAAAGGAGATTTTAACTGTGTCGGGCTCGGATCGGGCTCGGTTAATGCTCTGTTGGACGCGGGCCAGGCTCGGACAGAAAAATGCGGCCTGGTCAGCACTCTAATGCCTAGGTTACATAAAATTGTTCAATATTCTAATGCATACTTTTAATGTGAAGCACAATTTCATGTGTTACAATGAGGCATTATGCATACATTGCTCTACTTTAAGCCAATAAGACAACTAAATGTAGGAAAAGTTAACTACTGTACAGTAAATCCCTCCCTTCCACAGAGTGAACACACTGCATCTACTCACTGTGTCGACTCCTGCCAGCAGGAGTTCGGTGATGCTTCCCAGGATCTCAGTGACCGTCATCTGATCACTGAGCAGCAGGTGTGTGAGGTATGCCCCCTCCACGTTCTGGTCCAGGTTCACCTTCCCCTGGATCTCCTCCATTTTTTGCTTCACCAGCTCTTCAGCTATGAGACAAATTCATCTTTTTTATTTCACATGGGAGAACCAACACTAGGAGGAGACAGGCTCGACACCTTTGCCCACTAGATGGCAAAAGAAACACACTTTCAACTGACGGAATAAGGGGGAATAAGGAATAAGGGCAGCAGACTTGTGAGGTGGACTTGGGACTTTGTGGGAGTTACCAGAGCCTAGCGTCCTTGAAATGATTTATTAATGCAAATGGCCATGAAGCGTGAGCTCTAATAACCTTTTGGGTCCTATTTTAACGATCTAAGGGGTTGTACTTAGTGTCTTCATTACTTCAAAGGTGTGTTTTTGGGCGTAACATGCAATAAACCAATCAGAGTCATCTCCCATTCCCTTTAAAAGCCAGACGCGTTTGTAACTTGGTGCATTACTATTATGATGGCGGATTTGTACCGTAATATTTTTATTTGTAATCTTTTGCATGTTTGTGTGCTGCTGCGCTTCCCTGTGTGTGTGTGTAACAAGCATGGTGTGCGCGCGCTGTGCACGAGCCTAGGCACATTTTACTAATGCGCTGTTAAAATAACGATGAAATGCTGCGTTATTGACTTTAGACCAGGTTTTTGTTGGTCAATGCCGCGATCACTTCCTGCTGCCTCACGATAGTAATACACCAATAATTCACCTGAACACACCTCCCTGTAAGACCAGCACGCTCATGGGCGCATAGATGGGCGCAGGTGCATTTGCTATTTAAATGACGTGGGCGCTGGATAGTTTGGTTTGGTCTTAATAGCAAAGACACTTGCGTCGGGCTTTGTGCCGCGCTGCGCCGGGTTCAAGATAGGGCCCTTAGTGGTAACAGTCAGTAATGAGGAGTGGCAGAAAAGGGGCTGTCAAGGGAACCATAACACTAATGCCACCTTTCTACCAAACAGTCTAGATCAGTCCAGTCCAATTCAGTTCAGTTCAGTTCATTTCAGTTCAGTTCGGTTTGACCTGCAACATAACAGGAGGGTTAAATAGTAACCCTCTTTCTGTAACAGAATTGCCTAAAACAAGCTACACTTTGACTCGCTGGTGGAAATGAATGCTGCTCACCGACTCTGAAGAGATTATCCCAGGCTACCACAAACTGCTTCCAGAAAGGCATGTAGGGCCAGGCGGCCTTGGGGAAGAGGACGATGATAGGGGAGAGCCGAAACATTTCCCCCACAGAGAAGATGAACTTCTGGGTTTCCTCAGGTACCACCTTGTTCATGCAGCCCATACGGGTCTCAAACAACACTGAACAGATCCCTGCATATACAGATACAGTTGTTATACAGAGATTGCTTGGCTTCTGTGGGACAAAACAGGTGATTTTAATATATCATGCGCTGGTTATTTTCCTCCTTTCTGGAGCACATACACTATTTACACTATGACCAAAGGTGTGGACACCTAAATATTCCACTCATATGTGATTGTTGAAGATGTCATTCAAAAACAATGGGCATTAATCTGCTGCTATACGAGCCTCCGATTTTCACCAGATTTTGGAGCCTGGCAGCAGAGATTTGCTCAGCCACAAGATCATTAATAAGGTCCAACACTGACGCTAGATGATAAGGTCTGGCTCACAGTCAGTGTTCCAGTTCATGCCAAAGGTGTTGGATGGGGTTGAGGTAAGAGCTCTGTGCAGACCAATAAAGTTCTTTCTCCCCAAACCGGGAATTAAAACCACTGATACTGATCATATACAAAGTATCTAATCAGCTGTCAAGGCCAAAAGACTCAACAACTGTGTCAAGTCAAGTCAATTCCATGAATAAACTGCAGTGCATACACACACACTGACATGTTGCCCTACATATAGCTGACTTATTATCTGCTCCACCCAGTAAAGAGGTCAATGTGTTGTTGCAATCATTACTTAACAAGTACTTTAATGGTAATATCCAAAACTGACTCCACATTGACAAACTACAACAATAAAATATTACCGGTTCTTAAGAAAAACAGAATAATATAAGATTCTATAATATAACGTTAAAGAAGCCATTCTGCATACAGAAATTAGTTGTGACGAGCCCTCTGCTCTACTTGGTGTGCCTTGTGGGTTCTCTGGTTGCCTTTCCATCCCATAGGGCTATCAGTGTGTTAATACCTGCCGCAAGCTACCTGTAGACTAGGGGGAGTTTAGCTAGTTTCTGGTTAGGCTGTGTTGAGGTTTTGGCTGTGTGACAGGTTAGGTGTACATGCTGACCAAAAACATCTCACTAATACAGTAAAAGATCTCACTGTTCCCAAGTTGCTTTTCTCCTAGCATCCAAGGTTGCGGTTGCTAAAGTTAAATGACGTCTTTGAAGAGAAAATGTTGGCATCATTTTGAAGTCTTATGTAGGCTTGAGTAGTGTTACTCTGGTCTATACAGACAAAAAATATATGTTTTAACTTTTTGCACAGCCCAAACCACAGGTTGATGTGATGGGTTGTCTTGCCTCTCCGAGCAGATACTCTGTCAAGAGCACTTAAATGTTGTGCTGTGTAATCTCCCTAGTCTTCTATCTGTCTGACTATAACTTAATTATCTTATATTGTACCTGTTGGTTTATAATTTGCTTCTTACGTCCTGTGTTTTTAGAGGTAACATGATTGACATAAGTAAAAAAGTACTGCAGAACACAAACATTTTCCATTCAAGTTGTGTGGAATTATAACAGAGTGCAGTTTCTGTCATTCATGTACGATTTATTTAACCAGCAACTATTAAGTGACATGCATTTAGTCTTTTAGTAACCTCTATTACAACCATGTGTTTTCAAGTATCATAAAAAAAGATGAGTTTTCACAGCTTGTTTCCTTTGTTTGTTCTCTGCTTACCTTCAAAAGCAAATTTGTAGAGTTCTCCAGTCAGGTCATTGACCATAACTCCCTGGCCGCTGGTTTCCTTCAGCCAGGCCACTCTGTCGATGAAGTCTGTCACCACCCCGTTGATGGTGTTAGCGTAGGAGGAGACGTGTTTGGGCTTCAACATCCGAGGATTCAGGATGCTGCGGATGCGCTGCCAGTTGACTCCCATTCTACAAATGACAATTATTAAAAGGCAATGGGCTTCCAGACAAAATGAGATAAAGTTGTTTAATACCTAGTTAAGCTTTAAGATCAGCTTTGAGCTAGAGAAAGACAGGCCTGCATCATATCATTTCACTGGAAACTTCTTTATCTTTGAAATGATGCCAGTATCCAAGTGGAAATTATTACATTTGACTTATAGGACTCTTGTTTACATTCCTATTTGAGCTTTTAGCTGCGACCATTTGGTTCCTCTCGCTTTACTCTAAAGTATTCTTTCATTTGTGAATGAAATTCACAAACCTAAAAAGGTTATTTTAAAGACTACATTTACATCGTCAATGAGTCCTTCTGTCCTTTTAGTATGATAATTAAAGAGCATAATAGGCTAGCCAGACAGCATACATTTAGTGGAATGTGTAAAATTATTAGGAAAATAGTTGGGCTTTTTAAAGGATGGTTCACGTTTCTTGCAGTTTGAGTCAGCCAAATTAACAAAATTACTAAGTTAAAGTCTAACAATTTCCCTGTGTTTCCAGGGACATTGTTTCTTGCTGAGCTGTCACAGAGCAAAAGTACAACAGAGGGGAATATCCTAAAAAAAATTGGAGGATATTCATATGTATAACTCTAACTTTTGAAGTTTATTTTGTTGTTTGCACAAAACGAGGACTTTGGATTTTTGTTGGAGGGGATCTGTTCACAGCCAGTATGGACAGCAGGAACAGTTACAGTGACTAATAACTCTTCAGATATACCGATCGGCATATTGATTATTGTTTTAAGTAGGGCTGCAACTAACCATATTTTTCAATAAAATTTCATTAATCTGCGATAACCTTTCTGTCGATTAACTTATCAAATAGTTAACTAATCGTTGCAGCTCCAGTTTTAGGACAGATTTGAGCAAATGTGAACCCTTTGGAACACAGACGTGGATGTAAAGCTTGAGGATCTATGGGGGGGTCACTTACTCTGTCAGGGGTCCGTGGGCCTGGTTCCTGAGCTCTCTGTAGCTCCTCCAGTGGGGCATGTCTGACCGGACCGGGAGTCTCCCCTCCTGCCTCAGCACCTGCTCTATCAGCTCGGCGCTGGCCACATTCACCACCACCAGTGGGCCGTACTTTGACTTCCACAGAGGACCGTAGATCTTGCTGTGCTCAATCTGTGAGCAAAGAGTGTGAGTTATTCATTGAGTTATTAGATGTTCAATGTACTAAAGTACTTAACTTGTACTTAGCACAATCAGTTGCCTACTTGAATTAGAAAGTGAACATTTCAGCCTTTCAGCTGGGAAACTAATATTTGCAACATGTTAATTTATACATGTCTATAACTGGCACTGATTGAAGGACTGTGAAAGAAACACACATTTAGTTTGCTTATTCTAACATGACATTTTTGGTTATTGGGCTGCATGTGCCAAAATAATGAAACTGAACTGACTGAAAGTTGTTGAATGTTTCTAGTTTGTGCAATACTTAAATGCAATGTCTTAATGGGTTGGCACATATGCTACTTTTCAAATATCACTACTTATGCCGCCTCGATGCTCATATAATATACTTGCAGGAAACCCATTTAAAAGAGATAGATAGTCTTAGACTGAGGAGGAGCTGGGTCGGGAAAATATACCATTCCTCATTTTCCAGTAAATCTAGAGGGGTTGCTATTCTTTTACATAGAGATATTCCTTTTGTTCATGTCAAGACAATCTCTGATTCTGCTGGTAGGTTTATAGCTGTCATGGGACACATTTTCGATGTAAAGGTGACTCTTGCTAATGTTTATGCACCCAACTGGGATGACGAGTCCTTTTTTAGACAGGTTTTCACCATGAATGAATGAATGAATGCCTTTATTGTCACTGCATTTACGTACAATGAGATTCTAAAGCCACTCTAGTAAGGTGCATCATTATAAAACATACAGTATATATGTAAAACTCATCTCGCGGCACATTCATTGCACACACACACACGTACCGAATACATCTCATCCATCATTCATACCAAACCCTCTCTCATCTTTCCTGCAAGCACATCCTAACCATAACACAAAAGCATAAGAACACAACTTATGCACAGCTCTCACACTAAGTGGATAGTAAATATTCTAATGTGATAAAGCGCTGAGTAACTGTGCAAACCGCATCATTAAAAGTTTAAGGGGTTTAGCTTCATAATTTAGGACTGTTATTGCTTTGGGAAAGAAGCTATTCCTAAATCTACTAGTCCTTGTTTTTAGACAACTGTAATGTCTCCCTGAGGGCAGGAGTTCAAACAGTGGGTGACCAGGGTGAGAACAGTCTTGTGTAATTTTACTGGCTTTGGCAATTTCCTCTAGTGAGGGAAGAGGACAACCAACGATCTTCTGTGCTGTGTTGATCACTCTCTGTATTCATTTTTTGTCTGCTACAGAGCATCCAGCATACCACACAGTCACACAGTACACCAGGATGCTCTCTATGGAGGAACGGTAGAAGAGCACCAATAGCTTCTCAGACAGGTCGTTTTTTTTAAGAAGTCTGAGGAAATACAGGTGCTGTTGTGCCTTCTTTACCACTGCCGTGGTATTATCCGTCCATGTGAGTCGGTCCAAGATGATGGTTCCCAGGAATTTAAAGTTATGAACCCTCTCTACAGGGTACCTGTTGATGGAAAGAGGGAGGTTGTCGGCATGGCACTTCCTGAAGTCTATGAATAGTTCTTTGGTTTTCCCGGTGTTGAGAGACAATTTATTTTCTGTTCTGTTTATGTGACCAGTCGACTCATCTCCCCCTGAAATGAGTCTGACAAGTGTGGTGTCGTCGGTGAACTTTATGATGGTGTTACTGGGGTAAGAGGGGTTACAGTCATGGGTGTACAACGAGTACAACAGAGGACTCAACACACAGCCCTGAGGGGAGCCATTGCTGAGAGTGAGGGTGGAAGATTTGTGGTGGCCGAGTTTCACATTTTGGGGCCGGTTGGTTAAAAAGTCCATGATCCAATAGCAGATGTGAGATGAGAGGCCAAGGTTAGACAGCTTTCTGATGAGAATGTCTGGGATGATTGTATTAAATGCAGAGCTATAATCTACAAAGAGCATTCTCACATATGTTCCACTGTGCTCTAGGTGGTTTAGGGCTGTATGAAGGGCTATCGTGATTGCATCATCTGTCAACCTATTCACTCTATAGGCAAACTGGTGAGGATCCAGGGTCGATGGGAGACTGGTTTTGATGTGCTTTAATACCAGCCTCTCAAAGCACTTCATAACTATCGGGGTGAGTGTCATAGTCATATAGTGTCTATAGTCTATTCAGACTGCTGGGGGAGGACATTTTTGGGATCGGGATGATGGTGATGTCTTCAGGCAGGATGGAATGGCGGCTTGGGCGAGGGACAGATTGAAGATGTTGGTGAACACAGCGGTAAGCACATTCTTTAAGTACTTTTCCAGGTACACCGTCTGGTCCGGCAGCCTTCCTTGGGTTCACTGAGCTGAGCACCCGCCTCACATCACACTCCTGCACTGTGAGTGGGTAGGTGCTAGAAACAAGTGGAGACAGAACACCCGATGTTGGACTTTTGACCTCAAAGCGAGCAAAGAAACAGTTTAGTTCCTCTGCTAGCGAGGCATCTGTGTTGGAGAGCGTGGAGTTGTTGCCCTTCAAGTTTGTAATGTTCTTTATTCCTTGCCATGCCCGCCTTGGGTCGTTGTCTGTGAAGTGGTCTTCTATTCGTCTTTTATAGTCCTGTTTAGCCTCCCCAATGGCCCTTTTCAGGTTGGCTCTAGCTGAGCTGTACCTGACTGTATCCCCAGACCTGTATGCAGCATCTTGGGCTTTGAGAAGAGTCTGTACGGTCTTGTTCATCCACAGTTTCTGGTTAGGAAAAACCCTGACGTTTTTGTTCACAGTGACTGTGAACACTGTGCTGTTCTACATCACAGCTTGTGTGGGTGTATTCATCCAAGTCTGGTTGTGCAAATATGTCCCACACAGTGTGCTCGAAGTAGCTGTGCAAGAGCCTCCTCTGGCCAGGTTTTAATAGTCTTTACATCAGTTCTAGTTCTCTTTCTGAGGGGTGTATATGCTGGGATAAGGAGCAGTGAAATATGGTCTGAGAGTCCTAAGTGTGGCAACGGAACTGCCCTGTATGCATGCTTAATATTTGAATAAACATGATCTAATGTGTTCTGGCCCCTAGTGACACATTTCACATACTGGGTGAATTCTGGTAGTACAGTCCCTAAGCGTGCCTGGTTAAAGTCTCCAGCTATGAGGTGGATGCCATCAGGGTGAGCCTACAGCTGTCTATTTATGGTGGAGTGCAGGTGGGCTACCGCTGAGCTAACATTAGCATCTGGGGGTATGTATACAGCCGTGACAATAACAACCATCAGCTTTCTAGGAAGATAAAATGGTCTACACGTGACTGACAGAGCCTCTATGTCAGAGGAGCAATGGCTGTGTATGATTCTGCTGTTCGAACCCCAGGCGTTGTGCACGTATACACACAATGTATATTCTCAATGCTACCGGACTTGTCCATGTATGATTTAATCTTAGGAGGGGAATTCAACTGCTGGCTGAATCCTTCCTTAGATCGTTCTTCCTCAACTTAGGCTGCTCTGTCTAAATCGACCAAAGTGATTCAAGCCTTTATGAATGAGTTTAATGTTGTTGATCCTTGGCGTTTTTTTAATCCGCATAAAAGGGAATACTCATTTTTCTCACATATTCACCGTACCTATACACAAATTGACTTCTTTTTAGTGGATAGCAAGTTGTTATCCTCCATTTCTGGCTGTAAATATGATTTGATTGTTGTGTCTGACCATGCCTCTATTTCTATGAATGTTTACTTTCAGAAGTTTGTTAATACAAGACCACCATGGCGCCTAGATACACATTTACTGTTAGATACAGACTTTATTAAATTTGTTTCTGAGCAATTAGAACTCTTTTTTCAGGTTAACAAAACTCCAGAAATAACGGCCTATTTCCTATTAGGCTCATCAGAGGAAATCTAGAAGAGAGAAGCTAGCCAAGCTATCCCAACGCATCGCACAATTAGATTCTTTATATGCAGTCTCAAAACTGCCAGATACTTATAAGGAGCGAATGACTTTACAAGCTGAATATGATTATGTCACAGTACACTACTGAACTTTTACTACATTCAAGATCTAAATTTTATGAACAGGGAGATAAGACTAGTAAACTTTTGACCCATCGGCTACGCCAGATATCTGCATCTCAGTTAATTCCTCAAATTGAAACTGGCTCGGGAGTAACATCTGACCCTTTGGAAATTAATAAAACTTTTATGGATTTCTACATATTGCTGTATTCCTCTGATTGTCGAAATACTTCTGCGGATATGAGCTCCTTCTTTGATAGGTTTAACACTCCCACTTTGGATCGGGTTGCAGCTGAGGAGCTAGAACGTCCTATCACAGCAATTGAACTTGAGGCGGCAGTTAAATCATTACAAAGTGGTAAAAATCCGGGCCCCGATGGCTTCCCAGCCAAGTTTTATAAAACATTCTGGAAACAGCTGGCCCCGCACTTATTAGAGATGTTTACTGAGTCTTACAGGTCAGGCACACTTCCCCACACCCTAAACCAGGCTTGCATTTCTCTGCTTTTAAAGAAAAGTAAAGACCCACTCTCATGCGGTTCATATCGTCCCATTAGTCTGCTGAATGCTGACTTCAAATTATTGTCCAAGTTGCTAGCCAGACGCTTAGAAGTTGTCCTACCTTCAATTATATCTTTGGATCAAACTGGGTTTATTCGCAACAGACACTCCTTTTTTAATCTTAGAAGGGTGTTTAATGTGGTTTATAATCCTCCTCCAATCGCTCTCCCAGAAGCTCTGATAGCACTGGATGCAGAGAAGGCGTTTGACAGGGTAGAGTGGAATTATCTTTTTTTCATTTTGGGGAAATTTGGTTTTGGGGAAAAATTTGTTTCATGGGTCAGATTGTTATACGCTTCTCCTCAGGCCTTGGTCAGGACAAATGGCACAAATTCTGAATATTTTCAGTTACATCACTCTACAAGGTAGGGTTGCCCTTTAAGCCTGCTCTTATTTGCCATTGTGATGGAGCTTTTGTCAATTGCTCTGCGGTCTCATCCTGATATTTGTGGTATAACCAGAAATGGTGTAGAGCTGAAGGTGGTGCTGTATGCGGATGATCTTTTGTTGTTTTTGTCTAATCTGTCACGTTCTATTCCTGCAGCCCTCTTAGTCCTAGACGAATTTAGTAGATTCTCTGGATATAAACTTAATCTGGGCAAAAGTGAAATGTTTACTGTTAATGGAGAGGTAAATGAAAATCCACTTTGACTCCAAAACATGCCTTTTAAGGTTGTGAACTCTGGCTTTGTTTATCTCGGAGTGCATGTTGCCAAAACGTTGGTTAATCTGCTCACAAAAATTAAACAAGATTTTGGAGCGATGGTCGCTATTAAACTAAACTAATTAAAATCTGTTGCTGCCAAAATCAATACAATGAACATTTTCCCACGCTTTTTATATTTATTCCAATGCATTCCGATCTTCCTTCCTCTTTCATTCTTTCGTAAAGTAGAGTAGTCTCTTTTCTAGTCTCTCTTCGTTAAGTAACTCCTAGGTTGCGTCAACAAGTTTTACAGAGGCCCAAAGCTCTGGGCGGAATGGTATTGCCAAACTTCCTTTACTATTACTGGGCAACAAACATTAGAAATCTGAACTATTGGTTAATGATGGAGACATTGCCGTGCCTCCATCATGGTTGATACTGGAAGAAAATTCTGTGTCAGTGTCTCCCCTATGTGAACGATGCCAACAAGCCACAGCAAATTATTCACACATGTTTTGGCGATGTTCTTCTCTGACTAGATTTTGGTCTGAGATCTTTAGTACTTTATCCAAGGTAATTGGAAGGGATATGACTCCTAATGTCTTAACTGCTCTGTTTGGTGTATGGCCTTTCCCACTTACTCTTCCCCCAGCTAACAAGGACTTGATAGCATTCACAACTCTGCTGGCGAGGAGGTTGATACTGCTAAAATGGAAATCCCCAGTCCCACCTACCTTTACAAACTGGGTTAGTGAGGTGCTTTATTTTCTTAAATTAGAAAAAATAAGACTGACTTTGATTGGTAAGGCTGTCTCATTTGAGAAGTCCTGGAATCCCTTCCTGTCTTATGTCAATAGCACAAGATGGTTGATCTCTGTGCACTAAGTACTGCAATAAGTTGAGCATGTGAGTGGGTTTTCTTTATTTTTATTTTTATTTATTATTACGGATTTATTTTTAATTGGTGTGTATGTATACATGTGTGTAAATGTGTATTCATGTATATATATTTATGATCTGCCAACTTTTGATGGTAGATCCTATTTCTCTATTTATTTGTTTATTAATTTATTTATTTTTAGTATTATTACTTATTTTATCTATTCTTTTATTCATTTATTTACTTGTTTATTTATTTATCTATCCTTTTGCTTTCTTCCTCTATTAACCCATCATTTTTGTTTTTCTTTTGTTTGTTTTTCTTTACTTTTCAACTATATGTCCCCATCTGTCGGTGCTAGGCTACCTTTATTTCATTATCCTGTTTTTATTTGTATTTTTTATGTATTTGTTTTATATATTCTCTTTTTTTTATTAATAGAAAAAAAAAGAAGGGAAAAAGACAAATTTTCTCACATGCTGCCTCCAATCCTCCGGAGTGCTCCTCCTCCATTTCCTCCATCACGTTTTTGTTTTTTAATGATAGAAAAGGGCACAAGCCCTGAGATATCCTCTTGCCTCAAGATCTACAACTAGGCCTAGTACTGCCCTGACCACATGCTACACTGTGATCTGTTGTGATCAGAAACGTTTGTAACAGTGACATATGTCATTACTGTATTTGAAATAACCATGTATGACTTAAAGTGCTCATATTAAATGCTTTTTGGCTTTTGTGCATGTTATAGGTTTACAAAGTGAAAAAGCCCAAACTCCACCCCAAAGGGACTTACCATCTCCAACAGAAAACACTGTTCACAAACTGCTCCAAAGAGCTCTACTGTAGTCCAGCCTTTACTTCCGTGATGAACGTGCGTCACTTTGTAACACACGTTATAATGCTCACCTAGCTGCTAGCATGGCACGTCCTCATACTCTGCTTCTGACTGGCTAGTAGTCCTTACCTAGGTACTGCGCATGTGTGACTCCCAACAAAGATGGAACAAAAGTGAGATGTCTCACTCGGTAGCTAAAACAGAGAGCTCAACACACAGGGTGAAAAGAGGAGCTGCAGCAATGTGCAGTACAACAAAAATATAGTGTTTTTTGAAAATTAAACCATGTAAACCTATTCTGGTCCAACCTCTAAATACAATTATGAACCTGAAAATGAACATAATATGAACACTTGAAGTCGATTACTATCAACTTAATGTGATAGTAATGTAAGTGAAAATCCAGCTGCTTAACCATCCTCATCTAGGCTACTATCCATGCAGATAGTTTGGGTTTTATTTTCGCCAGATTATTGACATCTGAGATGTCTCCACCAAAAAGCTTTTCTTTTCAGACACAATGTCCCACTTACCCCTTGCTGAATTGTTTTCATACTTCCTGCTGAATAAACAGTCCCTATGAGAAAAGTGAGGCGTGACTTATCAGGGGTAACAGGAACTCTGTTCTTACACAGACATTTCAATGCTGCCTGCAGCACAGATAAAATTCAATTCAGCTCCATGACACTGGGTTCAGGGAATACATTTCAGATGCAAAACCAATGCACACACAACTGCCTACCATACCATTAGTGGTAAGTGAGAAATATAGGCTATTTTTGCAATATGGGTAAACTGATCCTTTACAGAGACTACAGTAATTTAACTTGTCTTGCAATTAAAGTATATACAGAAATGAAGGTGAAAGAAAAACAAAGGTCAATGAAACCCAAAAAACATTCTACACCAAACCAAACAGAATCACTCATTCCCTTTTACTTACTTGTAATTGTTGCGTCGTTTGGAAATATCCCTTTACAAAAAGCCAGTTTAAGGTAGTCATGAAACTTGGTCCGCCTAATTCGTCCATAGTTTTTATTTTGACGTTGTCACCCATCACGGTGGCGGGGTTGGAGGACACGTCGCGGCGGTGGATCTTCCCATAATTCCCTGGATTCAGTCCCGCAGTCACTCTGTGAATCCCTTCATGCTGCTGACGGCTCACTCGCAGTCCGATGTTCAGCAGAGATTTTAGGAGCATTTTAACCGTATAAACCGTCTGCTTTTCTGCAGTGTTTGAGGTCCAAACAACAGCAGCGACGACAGCTATGGAATTCGATTTGTGCCAATATATTCAAACAAAAATGACTCACTGAAGCAAAAAAAAAAAAAAAGTAATCTCAAAATTAAAACTCATAACTTGCAAACAAATTATTTGTGTAATCGTAAATTGGTCTTTCACTTGTTTGATAACATTTTCTTTTGTTTACTGTTTTCTCTGCTTCTTTCTCACTGATCAGACTTTTGCTCTCTCCAGAATAAATCCAGTAGTGACACTGTAAAGGGGTGTGGCTGCACTGAACAATATCTGGTTGTCTTACAAAAATCTTTAGCCAATGGGGACGCACCCCTGAAAAGGCCCGCCCACACAAATAAAAAATCTGGCAGCGCAAAGTAGGGAGCGGGATCATCGTAACCGCAAAGCTGACAGTGAGAGCTCAAGTCGGATTAGTAAGAAAGAAGCAGAGGGAACTGTAAACAAAGGACATATCAAATAAGTAAAAGTCCAATAGTTTACAATTAGGCTGCATACATATTTGTTTGCAAGTTTTACTTTTGAGATGAGAATTGTTTTGCTTTAGTGAGAAATTCTATTTGAGATTAGAATTGTTTTGCTTCAGTGAGTGATTCTGTTTGATACTTAAGAAGTTTAGTTTGAACATATTGGAACAAATTTAATTCCAAACAACAGTCTGTCTGTCTGATAATGGCTCCTTGTTTGCACTGGCACCGCGCAGCAGACTGCTTAATAATATAAATTCCAACCACTTAGCCAACTGTGGACTTTGAAATATAAACTTTGTCTGACTAACACGCATGTTCAAAAAGATCTGTTGATATTTTAGTTTACTTAGTTGAGAGAATAACTACAGTACAACACGTTGTTTTTACATGTATTTTTTTAATGTTCAAAATGACAACTAAAGCGATTCCTAAAATATGACACTTTAATAAGGGGGGTTAACTTAATGAATAACTTGGAGCTTCTAGAGCAGCACATATAACAAGATCAAAAAAGACAATAACTACATTTCTCTTCCGTACTGCTTTTCTGCGTAGACTTTCTTGTCTTGTAGTTTTACCTTATATTGTTTGGATGTGTTTGTAAATGTTATATATGAACTTTTGGGACACTTTGCCTTCATGGGTTTTGTCTAAAGGTTGAGTTCAGAATTTGAACATTTCACTGATCCTGATCTGGTGAACTGATCCTTCATACAGTAATTGAACTTTTCTTGCAATTATAGTCAATGCAGAAATCAATGTGAAAGAAAACTAAAACTAGTTTGACAAAACTACTACGGACATAGCTGTGTCGCCTATTTCCAAAGTCAAGAATGTACTTTCATGCCCATTAAGAAATCCCATTTGGGAAGAAAAAAAAAAACAGCATGTCTTTACAGAAAAACTGTCACTGGAAAATCCAACGACCTCACTGTGAACTATTTTAACATAGGGACTATTTCTCTAGTAGAAAGCAGTTCCAATGCAAAACTGTCCACAGTGAAGTCTGTGGAATCGAGTCACCGGGACATTTCATGGAAAGACAATTACAGGAAGTTGCAGTTGAGTTTTTTTTTTTTAATTCTTTAAGCACCACAAATGAAAGATCATTCACTTCCATTGTATTAGGGTGGAGGCAGAAATTGAGACTTATATCTTCACGTAAGGCAAACTATTTGCAGGGCTAAGTAAAATATGTCTTCTTGTAATGACCCTCTAAAATGAAAATATTACCTCAGCAGCTTCTTCTTCATTTCCCCTTTGATGCCTAACATGGAAGACAGCACTTCACTAAAATAGATGTGCTTTTTCCTGTGGTTCTACATATCTTTTTTGCACCTTACAACTTAAATCTATTGCCCAGGTTGTGACCTGAATAGTTAAAACGTTTATGAAAAAGATTAAGGGGTAAACATAATTTATAAAATATAATCAATGTTTTAGGTTGTGAGCGGTCAACTTGTGGGAACAATTAAAATATCTTTTATGAACCTTGTTACTCTATAGAAAGGTTGTATAAAGGCTTCTGCAACCAACCAAGACTAAAAATGCTCCAGGGTCTACGTTTCAGTTTCAGTTGCTGGTAGATGTTCAAAGAGATTAACAGACTCACTGCCAAAGAGAACCACACAGGTTTTCACATATTAGTGTTTCTAGGGTAGACACTACTTTATATGTCCTGAAGTTTTTACGTTGCACCCGCTATCGGTTGAGCAACAGCACTCAGAACAGACTTCTGAGTATACGGTCAGTCTAACACATGTATCCTTAATGTTGCCTATGATTGCGTTTCACCTCAATTTCTCATTTGTTTATCAACAAATTACTGATAAAAAGAAAAGTACAATTAAATTACATAAAAAAAGCCCAAGTCAGCAGAAATGTATAGTGCAAAGTCATGTAAAGGTGTGAACTTTTTATTTTGAGCCACTGGTCAAGAGCTGGAGATGCTTTGTTCATCACCACTGGTGTGAGCACATCCATTGTAGATAACTACTGGGTAGTTTAGTAGTATGAATGTATCATATCATAAGGATTTATGTAAAAAAATAAATAAATAAATGTAGTGGAGTTGTACAAATGTGAAATATGTACTTAAGTAAATGTAGGCTACTTAATTACATTCCACCACTGATATTTATAAAGCATCTCATATATATTTACTATGTCTGTTCTGTTCCTACCCTTCTCTCTGGTTTGTATTTGTGCCTGGGATCACTAAAGGGTTATTTAATATCAGTGTGTATACATTTACAAACACAGCATTCAAGCCTCATGCTGCCACAACCACTTGGTTGTAAAAATCTGGTGGTAAAACCCTTCCACCACTGTACATCAAGTAAATCAAAATCCAGGTGCTGTTGCTTCTCTTAAACAGGACCAAGATAATAGTATTCAAAGTGTTTCCAGATATTACTGTATGTTCAATCTCCCCCTTGAGGAAAAAAAAAATAAGATAAAAAAAGGAAGGAAGATGACGTCCAGGATATCCTGTTGTAACCTGTTGAGACCTCAGGGTCACCATGACAACAGACTAAGGCGCCTCTATATTGTTGGGACACAGTGCAATTTTTAAACAAAAAAGTACTGTGTGATCAGAATAATGTGAAAGAAATAAAATAGTAATGCATAAGCACAAAAACTTTTAAAATTTTTATTTTTCTACAAAGAAATTACTCTCAAACAGTTTACAAATGATGCTCCAAGGCCAGCGTTCTCCTTAAGGCTAAAACATATTATTGACTTAAGACATGATTTTCATCTCAGTCTCTCACCGTATGAGTCAGGTGGGATGCTAAAGAAATGCTGGGACATAAATAGCAGCTTCTGTTTGCTGAGACAGCTCAGCAGTGATATGGGGTTTGTGACAAAAACAAGAAGAGGCCTATGTTACAACTGGCAGAGGCAAAAAACAAAAGGCACATTGAGGTGCAATATCAAAGCATCTGGCTTGTTTAACGCAATACAGTTCATACTTACTTGCACCACCAATTGCTTGGCTATATGTAAAATATATTCAATTCACAATTGGTCGAGTATATTTTGAAATATAAATTATTAGATTCAAGTATTGCAGGTTTAAAGCTACAAAGAATCACCCTCACTGAGTCAACGGAGTACTAGTGCACTACTTCGCCAGAAATCACTTATATACTAAGATATCACAATAAACATAAAGCTGCAATAATCAATATTAATTATCCCCTGCCTTTGCCCTTAAGCTCCACAGAGCATTTAAGTGTCTTTCAGCTCATTGTTTTGGTTTTCTGGCCAACACCTACGCTCTCATCCACCCAGTTTCCAGTCACAGCAGGCAGCTGTTATTTGCCAAAACACTTTGATAAAACTGTACACTACCCACCCAGTGTCAAACAGCAGACAGAGACAGAGTTAGCAACTAGCTGGTGGACATAGTGGAGCATCTAGCAGCTAAAGAGACAGATTATTTTCTAATGCAGCTGGTGAAGACACAACACAGAGCTAAAAAGGAGAGTGAATATTCGACTTCCATTCTTCAGTTCGCAAGAAACACAACTACAAATAAATGCTAATGTTGATCTGTGACTGCTGGGTGTCTAAATAAGCAACTGTTTGCTACCCCTTTGCTACAACTTTCTAAGGAGAGAATACATCAATGTTATGTTTTAAGCTTGTTCAATTGCCCCCCAAAGCACTGCCAACATTTTAATTTTAATTGACGCATCTTTAAATGAAAATATTTAGTTGTCCTGCAGCTGGGTTTCAGTAATCTAAAGCAAAAGGCTCTACAGTTAACTTTAAAATAACTATAAGTCATATGAGTGTGGCTCATCCTAAAATCTGTTGAAACAGATTAATGTCTCCAAATCAGAAACTAATGTAGCTGAACTAAAGCTATTAACCGACATCTGACCTAAGGCACAGCAAAATTCCTAATATTGCTAAGCTGAAATGCAGAAACTCCAGTGGTGGTTTAAGATAACTGACTGGTGTGCAGAAACTCATCTGCCTTTGATATGCTTGGTCAGTTTAACCACAGATGTGCATCCAGTGAGACGAAACATTACGGCTAGTTTGTTACAATTTACTGCTTCTCTTACACCAACTACATCACGTCACTCTGAACTGAGATATCTCTTTAACATACGGTATCCACACAACAACAACAAAAGATCATGAAGCCATAAATGTGACATACAATTTGAAGTTTGTTGGCAGAGAAGCAACTAATTATATTTAGCTAGCAGAATTGTGAATATGTACTGTCAGACATGACAGTTTCCACATTAAAGGAAGCAAGACACTGACAGGTCTGTACCCGGTTCTTCACTGAAAATCCTCCTGATGTCCACAGACGTCCCTGTGTTCAGTCACTTTCACTGCCTGATTCACTCAACTGGAGGTCATTCTCTGCAACACAAGTAGATAGCAAAATAAACAATGAGTTTTAAAGAATGCTTACAGACATCTATTCATATACATTAATGCATATATACATTTTGAACAGTGTATGAGTGTCTCTCTCTCTCTCTGTCTCTTCATACCCACTACCCCTACCTTACCCTATCTAATCTAAAGCACTTTGTAACTTTAGAAAAAAGAATCAAATATGTGCTATTACATTCAGTGAGGGAGTGTCATAACTTTTCACAGACTCTTCCTGGTGCCTGTGGTGCATCCTCCACTTTACACAAGTTTATGATACACTGCAAAAGGGGTTGTGAGTTTTGGAAGTTAAAATGATACAAAAGACATTAAAAGCAATGGAGTGTAATCTGCAAAAAGGGTATAAAACTAAAAAAAAAAAAAAGGCCTTGTTCATTACCACTACCTAAATAATTTAGATAACGTTCACAAGCTTGTACTAAATTTAGTACAGTTTTTAAAGTGTTTTACTATGTATAATTACTGCTCATTGTCATCTGTGATCCTGTGACTGCCGATAAAAGGATCCAGCGAGAGAACAAACTGTTTGTGTGGCGCTGAAGATGATGTCAAGGCAGTTTCACGCAGCGTCGCTATGATGACCAGCTAAGAATCCCACCTACCTTGAGGGGGTACTATCTGCAGTGGAAAACGAAATTGAGAAAAGTACCTGGAACCAAAAACGAGTCCAGCCGAGCGGTACCATGCAGTGGAAATTCGGCATTACATCCACAAATGGAGCTGAGGGACTACTCACTGAGTGTGTTCATGAGTCCTCCTCCACTCTCCTGGTTGCGACTGTTGGTGTTGGCACTGGTGGTGAGGATAGGCATGCTGTGGTTGGCTGGGGCTGTGGGTGGCGCAGCAGTTCGCTCATCTTCAGAGTCACTGCTGCTGGAGCTGTCATCACTGCTGGAGGACGAGGAGCTGTTGGAATCTGAGGAGCTGTCACCGCTGCTCAGCTGGTCCATGACCTGAGCCTCCGCCATCAACTCTGTAAACAGAAGCATATACACAAAGATAAAAAAGTGTGATAATTATCCACATTTATGCACATGAAATAAAACCAAGCAGTCAAACACAATCACTGATCCAATCAACATTACATCAGATGCAAATGTGCTAAAACCCTCAACAAAAATGAGAAATAAATTCTCATGAAAGCCACTAATAGTTGAAGAAATTTTGCCTGACACCATGTTACCTCTCTCGATGTCGTCCATGGGAGATGCTGGGGATGTCTTATCTTTGGGAGGAGAATTCTTGGAGCTGGCTGAGGTCTTGTTACTGCTGCTGTTGTTACTCTTCACTTGCTGTTGCTGGCTCAGGCGACTGGTCTGTTGCTCCAGGCGAGAATGGATCTTACTGCTGCCCTCAGCCCTGAGAATGCACATATACACAGTATAAGTAAAGTCAGGTAGAATGTTTCTATCAAAACGTTTGAAGTACAAGTTAAAAAGAATTTTCTCAAATTTTAGTAAAATAAAATGTGAGCCACCAACTCCCTTTATAAGAACATATTTGAAAGTATGTAACAAGGCATTTTATACTTGTTTTTATGCCAAAAATGCACATTAAAACATGTGGATGTAAACATGTACACATACACGTCTACAAATCACAGATGGTAAAATATGTTGAAGTAATATGGAATAAAAAGAACAGTAGAAACATGATTTGTAAGTGATTGGTTTAACCCACCTGGTCTTTTTCACAGCTATATTGCTGTTGAGTTTTTCCAATCTGTACTCCCCTGTGTCATGGTTCACAATGAGGATGCACTCTTTCATGTACGGCCTCTTTGACCCCTTGAAGACTGTTACTGGAGCACTTGAACCCTACAAAAAGGCAACACAGGCAGGACCTTAGAAATACTGCAGTCATGAGTCTAGGTCCCCCAGAGACTTTTGACCAAATACCAAAAATAAAGTCTCAAATTTTACTACTTTAAAAAAATGTTTTAAAAAAAAGTAATTGTGAAACCCCAAACATACACACATATTTCTGGTGAAGAGACGCTTTGGAGCATCAAACACTGACCTCTAAATTGGGTAAAGTAATAGTGACTTGCTCTCCTTTGCCCACTTCAAGCTCCCCTTCACATGTTGTATCAATGGAGGCTGGCTTGAAGTCATCTGTACAAGAACAGTATTAATACATATTATTAACATTTAAATATATATAATATACGCAATATTAAGGACAGCAGCATTATTATATTAGAATACAAAACACAACGGGTGGACCCTAATTTCCGCAGTTGCCTACCCTTACCACCAGATGGTGGTAGTGTAACGTTACAGATTGACGCAATGCTAACAGTGGCTAACATTTTGACAGCTGAAGCATCCACGGTTTCTAACAGTTGAGAGTTAACTAACTTATTAAAACGACCAAGGGGATACAGAAGTGTCAACTTACTTAAACGGGAAGGCGGATACATATGAACTGAAGAGGCGGCTTACCTGGCTTCATACAGCAGCCTTCGGAATTTTTAGCTACAAAGCTAACTAGCATGCTACTTTTAGCTAACGTTACTGTAAAAGCCATACGTATCCGAATGATTCAAAATCCCACTTACATCGCACTGTATGGTAGCCACTTTTAGGATGTTTCTCAAACGTCTCTCCTAATTTCAAGACATGTTCTTGCTTGTCAAAGTTGGAATAAGCCGTCCCATTCATTCTGATGATAGTTTCATGAGCTGTAAACTTTCTTCTGTTCTTTTTTATCCGATAACCATGTACGGCAGCGTCCAGGACACCTCATTGGTACGGTTAAGTCCCGCCTCCTCTTCGTTATGATTGGTCAGGCGGACCGTTTCCTTTGTCTGATTTGTTCAACGTCTGTTAATCAAGATTTCGTGATGACGGGGCAGCTACATGGTAAATGTCATGGTTTCTAATGCTCCGTCTGTGTTTCGGAGAGATAAAGATACATTCATAACAAGACTGGACACTATAAAAATGATGCATGAAGACATTAATACTACATTATTATATTTGTAGTTATTGTAGGCAAGATTATCTAAGTCCTTCCCAAACCTTAACATTTTTCTGGTTTAATTCAATTTGTACATCGATACATTTACCCTTATGATTACCGAAAGAATAAATATGGTTTCTTCGCTATAATAGTATACAGTATTTAAGAGTTGGGTCATGATAATCATCATGAAAGATTCAATAAAATGTAAACAAGTATGGATGCTAAACAGAATTTATCATAATTATTTCAGATACGTGTGTGATAGACGCAGTTGTCCACTTATCCACTTAGCTCTTAATACAAACAGACCCTATAGGGTCTGTTTGTATTATATCTGCAAAATCTAGGTTGGCATGATTATTTTTCATTTTTCAATTTATGGTGCATGTGTACATTCTGTTTTGTGCATGATATATATTTGATAGTAAGCTTTTTTGTATGTTAACTTAATAGGCTTTGTTGTTTTATCAAAATGTTAGTGTCCCTGTTATATATCTAGCCAGTGCCAACAGGTCTTTCTTCTTTTTTGTCTCTTTTCTTTATTTGCTTTAAAATTTCTTTTAAAACCCTACTTTTAGTTTTTACTTTTCTACATGATCTTTTTATGTGCTTTATAGTGTATTTTTTCATTCATTTTCTTGATGTATTCTTTGTTTTATCTGTGCTTGTGTTATTTGATGTTTTATATAATTGCTCATACTTTTACTTAGATTGTTGTTTTTCACTTTAAACCTGACCTTGTAACCTTCTTAAGAAAGGTGCCACTGCACAATAATTTCCTTCGGGATTAAATAATAATAAATTCTGTTGATCACTGAACACATTCCTTTACAAATAAACAAATAGAATACATTCAAAATGTCAGTGTCCATAGCAAATAGAATCTCAACCCACAGGTCCAAACATTGACAAACTACCTTTTACACAAAATTAGCAACATCACTGGGCTAAGCTAAACCTAATTACTAAATTAGCTTAAAGCTCAAACACAGTAGATATGTCCTGCAGGTCTGGCAACGAGAGACTAATGAACTGCTGCAGCAATACTTACTGAGTGCTGTTTCAAGCTGCACAGGCTGCAGGGGCTCTGGGCTCCAAGAGCCCCGTGGCAGTGAAAATAATCTGTTTTCCTTTCTTCAAACTGTTAATGATTCCTAAGCCCCTAAATTCCAGCCCTGTCTGCACTTTACTGAGGCCATATGTCCTGCTGCCTTCAAACATTAAAGGATCAACATCTAAGACAAGTGGAATGTCGAGATTACACAAGCGTAAAGTATAAACCATTGTCAAAACATGGTCTTCCTGTCTACTTATGTGCCTGTGTGCAGGTGGTTCGGTGAGTAATCAGGTATGGAAGAAAAGTGGTTTGGGAGATGCTATGGGATCATCTGAAATAGAAATAAACAACAGAGCAGTACCCAACAGACAGTGGGGCTCTACATTAGCCAGCTCTGTCACCTTTGACCTCCATCTTATAGAGTAAGAATCAAAGTAAAGTTCATCAGCTGCATAAAAAATTCAGAGTATGAAGATGTATGAAAGGTCTCAAAAGGGGACAACAAAGATTAGTAAAACAGGATAGGGCTATTTCGGGCAATCCTATTGACTTTAATGGCTCGCATTTCCATTTTATGTGTGGTTAGAGTTCCAAAATAGCTAGTGCTTGACCAAGATGGCTCGCAAAAGGACAGGAATCTTGTTTCACTGTATCCGTATCCCTTGTGAAAAGAAACCAGGGGTCTGTTTCCATGGAGAGGTAAACAGTGGTTGTTATCAATTACTGTGGTGGTTGCCCTTGGACCGCAGGAGGTAAGGTTTACTGTTTCCAAGCAACTATCCACAAGTTACCAATACTGAGGTTGGAGGAGAGTTCCCAGTTTGTAAGATAGGTGCAGTGGTGAAAGCAGTCTTTACTCAGCCAGAGTAGAATAAACAGCTCATGTCTGTAATCTCAATTTAATATTATGAATGATGCTCTTTAGGAGTGTGTAACATTTTGTTAGCCTCTTTCTGTTGTTTGTATTATATTTATTGTTGTAACAATGCTTTTACGTTTCCTTCTTGGCCAGAACTCACTAATCTCAATGAGACTGTAAAATAAAGGAAGAGAAAAAAAGATTTCTAGTATATTAGTGACGTAATTTTTGAGGCAAATGTTGGAACAGCAAACACCTATGTGTATGTGAGATACAATAACCACAATCCGCTGTTTTTAGCTGTCTTTTGGAGCAAGTCCCAGTCAGTTCTCAAATCTCAAGTTAAGTCTCAAATCCTGAAGACTTGTCCTAGATAAGAACTTGAGAGCTCAATGTTTTTACTTTCAAGCCTCAAGTCAAGTCCTCATTTTTGTGACTTAAATCTGACTTTAGTTCACAGCTTTGCCTGCAGTAAGTGTATGTTAAGAATGTTGATGTTGTACTTTGAGGTGTTGTTTTATTCAACTGACTTAAATCCTAAGAAATATTTTGTCCACCGCCACATTTAGATGCATGGAAGAGCGAACATAGTCGATGCAATCCAATGCAACACCACAAATTGTATCCTAATGACTATGATAATAACGTATAGAAAAGAAGCAGCTCCTCTTACATTTTTTTATTGGATTGCATTAGATAGTGTTAAGTCTTCTTGGCACTAGTGTCATTGTTGTTATTACAATTTCACAAAGGTATGTTATGTACAGTACTAATCCTGATATATATGCTACAGAGTGTACATAATACATATTAAACCTTATGATTCTACTTTCAGTTATCACATTTTCCCATTGCTATTTATAAAGGACTCTATGTATGTATTACAATGTACAGATTTCTTTTTTCTGGTCACTCAGTGTAGAAAAGAAGAGGAGCTAGAAGACACATCAGGCGAAGACTGGACTGAATGATGAAGAGAGAAACACCACGATCTGGGCTGAGGAGGGGGACATATGGGCTGAGTGTGACCACAGGCAGCCTTTTTAATCTGAGCCAATCAGGAGCAGAGTGAGATCAGAGCCCTGAGCGTTTGTCCTATGGTAAGTGCTGCCTTCACTTGCTGTCGGAAATAGAAAAATCACAGTATGAACATCCAACGGAATGTGGTTGGGCCAAAAATGTATTAGGATCCCTAATAGTCACCTCCACAAAAACATCACCTGTTAACTGCGCATCATAACACGCGTATACTGACAAACAGACAATATTTTCTAAGTTTTCTGAGCCTGGTTCCAAAAATGGCATTGGAATTTCTGCAGTTATGAGCACATATTCTGAATGCATTTGGACTGTGTTTTAAATGTATTTAGGCTACATGCAACACAATATTTTATTTATATATTTACTATTTAAATCACACCATTGCCACGATATTATCTGACTTTAAGGTGAAGAAAAAAAGACATGTTCCAGATTTAAAACTGAGGGTGATTTTACTGTTTTTACATGAAGGCAGCACAGTTCCCAAGGAAAACCCCGCAAAAGAAAGAGGTCGTGTATCCGGGATCCTCCGGTAAAAATCCCTCAAACCAGCACGAGGGAAGGACAGAGAATGAATGAACATCCAACCTGTGTGTGATTTTATGTCGGTGCCGTCAACTGACCCTTCAATCTGAGGAGCAGCGAGTGTTCAACCTGCTGCCTGACTTCTTCTCTGATGGGATGGAGGTGAAAGCGTCCTGAAAGTAACTCTCTGAGTAAGTAGCGGAATGACACTAATTGTATTTTGTTATAAAATCAGAAGGCAGATAATGATGTCTGGTTGATGAAGCCAGTATTTTTGCTTTACTGTGCGCACAGATTTGTAAAAAGTGCGCACGGATTTAGGCTCTCTTTTTCCTCAGCTGACACCATGCAGGGGCGCTCCATTCAATGCACCTGAAGTAGGGTGTTGGTGCTGTGTGTGTTTGTGGTCCTCAACTGTGATTTTACACTGAAAGCAGTCTTTATACACAGGCTACATGTAGCTTATAGCAGGCAAATTAAGGCTCTTTGACAATATATATCAGAATCAGTTTTAATGACTAAATAGGCCTATATAGTGTAAACACATACAGGGAATTTGACAGGTGCTTTGACTTTCAAAGTACATACACAGAAATAGACATTCATGTACAAATACATAGCCGACATCGAATAGACATTTGCATGTTGTCAATCTGCAACCTGTCACAGTTTCACTTCAAGAAGCTGGGAATTTGTGTGGTCTGCAAATATTTTTGTTTTTCATCCTAAAGAGTTATTTATTGGTTAATAATGTAATCTATTTAACGACAAAAATGCTCATCACAATTTAAGGGAACCTTAAGTGATGTCTTTAAAATGTGATAAACATAGTGAAACCTCAACAATATTGAGGCATATTTGTTATAGAAGACTTTTATGGACCTTGCTGTGAGATATTTGGTCAACCACTGTTTTGAAGCTCGAGAATGAACCCTTAAGCTCAACTTTTAGGACAAGAAGTCCTTAAAGGGCTAAAAAAAATGGAAATTTGAACATTTACAGTTCCATACTCTATCTACTGAGAAAGATCACGTGGCATGGTTGAAAGCTCCAGAACAGCTACTTAGTGGAACTTGTGGGGGGATTATTTTGTCAACCTCAAATTTGGTATGAAACGGGGGGGGATTGTCTTATTTAAGAAACTATGACTAACAAATTTTAATATTTTACTCTTTATAAATGACTTGAATGATTATTTCATTATCCAAATCGCTCTTGATTAAATGTCTTTTGATCGACTTATCAAGTAGTTGACTGAATAATCAGACCTAGTCTTGAATAATTGGTTTTGTAGTGCAAAGCTAAGGCTGCCCCAAAAATGACATTCTGACTCCCACACTAAATAACTTAATGGCATTACATGGGTCAAATAAGGGAAACAGCTGCCAGGTTGAGCTCTCCTCACCTTTGGGAATTGTCTTGACAGCCTGAACGCTGTCCTCAGTCTCAAACAGTCCTATAACAGTGGTCTCTGTCGGTTAAAAACAAAACAAGCTCAGCTGAGGAGATTTCTGTTGGTAATATGATTTATAAGTTGGGAGAGTGTAAAACCATGCTGCAATAGAAATAAGACTGCATGTGTCTTTATTTTCTGTTCTCTCTATGTGATGCCATTTTATACTGTAAATGAAATAGCAAGGCTGAAGGCAGTTTAGTTATTCCTTATATCCCTTAGGGAGTCCCTGGAGTCTCCTGGGGGTCCTTTAGAACAACATTTTGGGGGATGACTGGGCTGCAGCAAGCAGGTGCATCCAAGCCATGACTGGAAATGCCTCTAGGGCTGATGAGAGTGCTGGCTGACTTCCAGACTGTAATCAGATAATGTTAATGAATACGGTAAAAGTGGGTTATTTGCACAAGCAGCAGCTTCTTTGTTTTCCAGGAATGGAAAATACTGTAAAATGAACCTCACATAAATATTGATGAAAACTGACTTAGTTGGGAGTGTTTTTTTACCTCAAGATGAGGGTCACGTGACTGGAAAACCATTTGAATTGTCACAGGCGCTCTCACAAAGGCATTCCCCACAGGACGTGTATTAGTGCACCTCGAAACATATTTCTACTTAACGTGCATAATGTTTGAAGTGTATGGTTTTAAGTAGAAACGATTGGCATATGTATAAGAAGAAGAATCTAATTCTTGACTAATGGATTAGTTTTGCTTATAAACACTACCGTGTGACCATGTTCTCCATTTTCTTCTCAATCATGTTTGAAAGGAATTCCGCCAAGGCCTTCTCTGCTATTTTAAATGAACACATCAGTATGTTGGAATTTGATGCATTCATAGATGTAATTTCATACTGTTTTCAGGGATATCTGGGAATTTCCAACTCTAGCTGCCATTGAGGTCATGTCCTCCGTACTGTTTCTGGGAATTTGGGGGTTTTAACAACCTGGACTGGGTTGCATCAGCTATCCATAAATCCATCTCTTAGTTTGTGTGTAAAGTTCTTAGTAACTACTAGCTCGTTTCAAACTAGTGATTTGCTTAAGCATGTTGCACCATTAAAGTTAAAGAAATGTCTTAGAGACTTAAGTAATGCGTAAACCCGCAGGATTTCAGAAATACTACTTGCCCGATTTTCCTTAAACTTGGTGGGAGGATGAAGCATGGGCCAAGGAAGAACCCATTAAAGTTTACATTACGGGGCGCATATACAAACTATTTTTCACTTTCGTTAACATTGCGAGATCAGGCATTTATGCAGCATTCATGTGGTTTTAGAATAATCAGAAAAATGAGTTCCCGAGTGGGAGAATTCACACTGCATCTACATTTTGAAATAGTAGTAGTAGAAGTAGAACACTGACGCTGATTTCATTTCATTTTGTTTTTTTTGATAGACGGAACATTTTGGTTCAGTATTTATATCACCTGAGTGATGTAGAATCGTAGCTTTGGCAATGTGGAGAGGGCTTTAAAATGCAGCCTTTAAACCGTCACTTACGGTGATAAAATTGACAGGGAAATTTCATTGCTCAGCTGAAGAAAATGGAGCCAAAAATGTCTTAGGAAGGTGATGTTATGTTGGGAAATTTGGACCCTTGACTTCTGCGTTTTTTAAAATTCTGGCTTCAGCCCTGATGGATAATCTTGTCTGGTAGAAATGCATAATGCAGAAGTAAATCAACTTGCTCTCAGGACCTTTTCTTTTACCTTCTAACTGAACGTGACAGACAGACTAATGTTTAACTTAGAGACTCCACACTGTAGAATATTATAGATTTTCCTGCACACACGGTATTGCTTTGTTGCTCCCTATCTGAGCTCTTCATGGACTTAATCAGTGAGGTGATGTGATAAAAGGTAAAACAGTGGACCTGCAGACTCTAACAGTTTCCTGCTAGCTACACACACACACACACACACACACACACACACACACACACACACACACACACACACACACACATACACGGCCACCTACTGTAAACAGGAGTCAATAACACTAGATTTAATGAGACAGGTCAATCTGTCAGGCTAAGCCTGCAGAAATGCATGGCAGGTATACTAAGAGCCCTGGGGCCCTCTATTGCTATGTGTGTACAATTGCGACAGGCATTGTAATGTACTGGTTTTGTTTTGGGGAACGATTAGCTTGGCTAGACAGAACATAATTACCTTTCATTAACTTACTGGCTGAGGTCAGGTGTTTTTTTAGTTCATTGACTTCCAATTACTTAGATCTTAGGTTATAGTCATTACTGTGGTCATTAAAGGTTTAAGGTTACGTGTTATGAGATGTTTTTTTTTTACACAGAATACAAATGACTACAAAATGACTCCACTTCATATGACTACAGTGTAAACTTCAATATGATTACTATTGTATGGATTTCTTTGAATGCTTATATTGCTGATATTACTAATCTAACTACATATCAAGATTTTAACATACGTCCTTGCCTGACACTGCCCAACCAACTGATCATAAAACACACAGCTAAAATAATCTGTTAAGCCTTTTAAGCCATCGCCAATAGACGAGTATGCCTTTCTGTTGTTGTTTTCTGGTGTGTCACGTTTGACATCCCGGACACAAAACAGGGTTAATAAACAGTAGAACACAGCTCCCGGTTAGGATTCCTTCAGTGTTGATCATTCAGGAGGTTTTTACTGGGAGCCAAATTATCTGCAGAGGTCTCCCCCTCTCCAAAATAAATGGTCCTGGTGATTAAAACACTGAATATAGCAGTTTCTTGTTAAAAATCTGGGTTTCTCTGATGCTGTTTGTTGGACACCCCAGAGGGGCTGCAAATGTTTGCTCAGCTTGTTTGTTTTTTTTAAGATTATTTTTTGGGCTTTTTCTGCCTTTATTCGACAGGACAGCTAGGTGAGAAAGGGGGGAGACATGCAGGAAATTGTCACAGGTCGGACTCAAACCCTGGACCTCTGTGTCGAGGCATAAATCTCTCAGTATATGTGCGCCTGCTCTACCCACTGAGCCAATCAGGCCACATGACTAAAATTCTTGATCGGGTTAAAATACTGTATATCGTTAAAAATTTGCATGTGATTTTGCATACATTTGCCGTATTGTGATATATACAGTAGCAATATCAGAGAAATATTCCTATTTATTTGACTCAAAAAATCTTAACTCTAGGTCTACTTACTGGCTTTTTTTCTGGAGCTTTCAACTGCATCTCACAGTCTTTTTTAGATGATTGAGGTTTTACTACATTGTAAGAATGGAACTTTGGTCACGTAAAAACGCTGTTCACTGAGGAAGACTGTATAACGTGGTTGAAAGCTCTGGGAAAAGCTAGTACGTATGGTTCATTTTTCTATGTCAAACTCTATCTAAGATCAGGAATAAATTAGCATGTTCAACGTTCCTCTTCTGTGGTAGACTGGCAATCTGTTCAGGATGTACCCCGCCTCTCACCCAATGTAAGGCGGGGTGGGCTCCAGCACTCATGACCTTCCCCAGGATAAGACAGTATTGATAATGGGTGGATGATTTCAACCACCTCCATCTTGGATAGTACAACCAGTTCCAGCTGTTTTTATCGACTTTAGTCCTCTGAGAATGAAAACCTGGTCTTGGCTTGAATCAATTATACCTCAGACTTCTCGGAAAAGTGTTTTACATCTCACAGTGCAGCTTTTTTTTTTTTCTGTGTGTAGTGTGTAATAACAACAGAGTTTTTAAATTGTAATTTCCCCATTGGGGATCAATAAAGAGTATACATAAATAAATACACACATTTTTCTACATGCAGGCAAATGAAGTTTTTTAAATAGTATAAAGCAGAATAGAGTCTAGACTAATGTATGTAAAAATCCTCTACTTTGTTCTTGACATCAGTCCAAAGGCACTCAGCCTTCCCAGCCGCGATGAAAGGAATGCCACTTTGATTCAAGGCTATAGTGATTACACTTGCATAAAATGTGGCCCACATTTTTTACTCGCTGGAAAAGACATCTCTAATGTTAAGGTTGTTGATGGCAAATACTTTGGAGATTTATATTTAGGAATTCAAGTCAACAAGAATGAAATAAGCGACATAATGGTGATGATGGAAGTTTGTTTGAGGCAGAAAATCAGCATCGAACCTCTTACATTGAACCCGTTTTTCCCTGAGAACCTCCTTTGTTCTTGCCTCCTGATAAACTGTAACGCATCCCCTTGTGTCCCGTTAAAACATCAGTCACAGCTGCATGCACACCTGTGTGTGTGTGTGTGTGTGTGTGTGTGTGTGTGTGTGTGTGTGTGTGTGTGTGTGTGTGTGTGTGTGTGTGTGTGTGTGTGTGTGTGTGTGTGTGTGTGTGTGTGTGTGTGTGTGTGTGTGTGTGTGTGTGTGTGTGTGTGTGTGTGTGTGTGTGTGTGTGTGTGTCCTGTCACCCGTCATCGCCCTTTTACAAACGAAAACAATCATGGACAACCACTAATTACTGGTGGAGTAATTAAGAATCAGGCAGCTGGGGCAACATTAAACTGCTTCTGGGAGACTAACAAGAAATGCTGCTGCTGAAGGTGAAACTGTTATTTATGCCCTTTTACAGTGCATTTACATACACTGTCAAAACATGGCTGCATGAGAGTGATTTGTCCCAGTTTTGAGTCATACAGAGCAGTGTGGATCATACAGAGCTGCTAATTGTGTCTTTACTGAGTGAAAAGTGTAGGCTGGAGTGAAAAAGAAAACTGTATTTTAAGAGCAGGAAGGTCACTTGATAAAATGCTAATACGAGCGCTAAGCATCCATGCTCTGTCAGTCTGACAAGGCTGGTTGGCTAAGAGATCTCTTCAAATAAACACACATACAGCACATACAGTACAGATCTATCTCTCTCTCACACGCACACACACACACACACACACACACACACACACACACACGCGCACACACACACACACACACACACACACACACACACGCAGCAGCTTAGAAAAAAACTACTGCTTTGAAGGACATGGATAGTGTATCAGACACCTCTACAAACAAAAAAAGACCATGAGTTTCTTAACCTTGGAGTTGATTTGCCTCGCAGGGTTACTTGATATGCAGACAGAGTCACCATAAATTTATAAGCTTCAGTAGTTTGATATTTGGTTGATATAATCAGTTTGGAATATGTCCTGACAGTAAACAATATACTCTCAGCAACTCCGGATTGTACATCTTATAATCAAATAATACAAATTCTGTCAAGCAGTGGTGGAAACCAGCTAGAGTAAAATACTAGTCACACATTTACACACATTCAGTGATAATAATCCAAATACTATAATATATAACAATGTATATCTGGAAATGCATTATAATGTAATGCATTTACTTATTTTGAATGCATATTGACTTTAACTTTTAAGTATTTTTACCCTTTTGTATTGTATTGTGCTCACAAAAACACACCATTTCACATGACGTGATAGATTCAAATGTGATTTTTCACTTTTGATGACATCACATACATGTGTGGTTTTCGGACATTTCACATATAATATACCTAATTATATGAAAACATGAATTCCTCATGCCTCTTTTAAGGAAACAAATAAATACAAGTTCCTAAAATTGAGATCACAGGCAAAAAAAATCCTAGGAAAACTGTGTTCTGTACTTCATTAACTTGTCCAATATCTTAAACATTTACATGAGAAAAAGTGTCATTTTTAGGGTTTTACTTGCTTACAGCATTCATTTCTAATGTCTGTGTGTTCCCTAAGGGCCCTGACACACCAACCCGATTATCGGCCGTTGGCCAGTCTGGCGAGGTCAGTGACTCAAGTCTGTTCGGTGTGTTCCGTGCCGTCGTCTGTCGGAGGAGCCGTCGGCCTTCATTTGGGCCGACCTGACATGCTCAGTCGGAGAGAGGGCAGTCGGGACTCACCCGGAAATGGGGAGCGGATGAGCCTCTCAAAATCTGACGAAAATCTTTTAAACTGACCTTTGTCGATCTGAAATGAAGACAGATTCAGCAACTGCATGGCCTATTTCTCGCTTAAAATGTTTTCAGAAACACGTTTCGGTGAACTATTTTAGTACAATATGAGATCGTATTCTGAACAAGCCGCCATGACAGAGAATTTCCGGAGAAAAAAGACCGACGTGACGCGTTTGTCCTATCAGCTGCCGGTTTTCATTTTCTGGGAAACAATACAGATTACGTTTCGTGCACGCGCAGAGAGTACGCTCAAGTCGGCATCGCCTCAGTGTGTTCCGAGGCATTTTTTTGGACCTCGGGGACCCGACTGATCAGTCCGACTGCTGACGGTCGGCCGTCTGGTTGGTGTGTAACAGCTCTGAGAGGTGTAACCTTCTCTAATGTGGACTTCATCCCATAATATTATTATATGGATTAGCCTGCATAATCCCTTTTAGGTTTATTAGTCTGCCAGTACTTGCACACAGTAATACAAAACCTGCAGTTGTGGCTTGTGATTAGAGCTGGGCGATATGGAGAAAATCAAATATCCCGATCTTTTTGACCAAATATGACTATGTCAATATTGCGGCGATATTGTAGAGTTGACTATTGGTGCTTTCACAAAACATAAACACAATGAGATTTTTGATAAATAATCACAAATAATGTGGCTAAGTGGGTAAAGGCAAATAATAAAACAGCTACTAAGTCTGGTAAGTTCAGAAAAAGCCTTTAAAACCAGAAACGGACAACTCTTGTGTCATATCACGATATTATGATATCCAAAATTTAAGACTATATCTAGCCTCATATATCGATGTTGATATAACATCGATGTATTGCCCAGCCCTACTTTGTGATCAGTGACGTAATGGTAAATAAAAAGGAAGGTTTAAAGTACAGTGGAACCTCCGGTGTTCAGTCTAAACCTGTGAGTAAACTGTTTCTAATTTGACCTGACGTGTTTACGGTTTGCTACATCCCTAATAACTCTAGTATCACCTGGAAACCTGGCTTACAGTTCTGATGTGTGACTGTAATGCAGGTTTTTAAGTCGGACAAAAGATGGTAGGTTGTTACTCTAAAGTTACCTCAGCAAGCCGCAGCAGTTTCCTGTCAGTGCAGTGCATTTTTTAAAAGCACAACCTCACTGATATGGGCTGTGGCAGGGTAAAAGCTCTCTCAGTGCGTGACCTCTCCACCTATCATCTGGTGTAACCATGAGTGAAGCTGCAGACAGGGCTCCAGCTGTGCTCACTCTCCGTCCACATCCAACCTTTTCCTTCTCTTTCGCTAACAACCATTCCTAACACCGCTCTCATTTTCTGCACCTCTTTTCCCCTCTTTTTTTCTCTACACTACATGCTCTAATGTTCCTGTCTGTTTGAACTCTGTCCAAATGTTCATTTATCTCGCTTCCATTCATTGCCTCTTTCTTCATTGTCCCCCCCCCCCCCCCCCCCCCCCCTCCCCCCACAGACTCATCTGAAGCTAAAGTGAGCAGATTCCCCATTAACACCCATGTTAAACTTATAGCTTTAAGTGAACCCCTTCACACTAGGGTTGGGTGATATGACAATGGATACTGTAAGACAATACAAATTTGTCAACTGGTAGAGATTCTGCTATGCGGTTTATACACAGTTAAATCTTTAACATTTCTATTTGTATTAGGCAATTTTGCACAATGTTGCAAATCAACGAGCAGGACTGCTTTATGGGAGTATTACATTTAGAAGATTTTAACATCAATTTGATGAAGTACCTTGATTTGTTAGGTATCACTAGATTAGTCAAAAAGGGACAACATAACAGTCGTGTTTAATCTATCCATCTGTATATCTAAACTGTTCCGCAATTAAGTTTCTAGAATATTTATGATATTAATATAAAGATATTGCAATGTCAGTTTACATCTTTTTCATCAAGAATCAAGAATCAAGCAGCACCATGTTACCATAGAACAGCGCCAAATTTTAAGGTATGATTTTCACTTTGCCTGTAGCTACACTTTAACACCCCTTTCATTATTTTGTGTCATAGTTACAGTAACGTAACCACATCACCACAGACAAAAGTACAGGAATAATAACATAATAATTGTAATAACCATGGCACATTCTCATTTCTGTATGTTAAGACATTTACTATAATATTAAAAATCACCTGGCAGGATTATATGTTGTAAAGCATTTAGGATATCACGCTGTGACTAGCTCTACTAATACAATTTTATGTTATCACTTGGTCTGATCTGTTCTTTATGAAACCACAACACAGCAAGTTATCTGATGGACACAACAGTGTCAACGGCACTTTCTTAATCTCTTCTGACAACAAGAAACACTCACCAAATGCCTCCCAATGGTTAGCCCTGAAGTAATTAACCATTAATGCCTGTTTCACAAAATAAAACGAAAATAGCATTCTGACTGAGTGGATTTTTGCCCAAGAGCATTTTTCCTAAAGAACCAGAAATGAACACGTCACATAGTGAGCTTTTGTTCTCTCATATTTTCCATCCATACAGTGAAGGCAGTGGCATTTTACCGGCAAAATATATTTCTCTCGGAGGAGATTGCTGTGTGTGTGTGTGTGTGTGTGTGTGTGTGTGTGTGTGTGTGTGTGTGTGTGTGTGTGTGTGTGTGTGTGTGTGTGTGTGTGTGTGTGTGTGTGTGTGTGTGTGTGTGTGTGTGTGTGTGTGTGTGTGTGTGTGTGTGTGTGTGTGTGTGTGTGTGTGTGTGTGTGTGTGTGGCCAGATGCAGAATGTTAATGAGACTGAAAGCCGCTGTTCTGCTCTACCTTACAGCTTGAAGACGGCTTCTGCTTGTTTGTTGGTTCGTGTACGTTTTTATGTCCACAACCTTCCTATGGACTATAAGATTCATTTCAGAGCACATTTTCAACCGTAGGAAGGATTATCCTGAAAGCAGCTGAGTTGGCGTGTTGAGTTAAGAGGTTGGTTATAGTTGATCAGCAGATTCCCAAAGGAAACTGTCTGGTTGGAGAGTCTGGGGACCCTGAGCTGGCTCTCAGTGTGCCTGCTTTGCCTTTAGCGATTTGGTTGCTAAAATATGGATTAATCTATTGGTCTGTATATCCTCCCCCCTCTGTCTGTCTCCCCTGCTGTCTCTCACCTCCATGACATGCTGAAATAGAAAAAATGCTACTCTATTACAAGAAGATGTTATTAATAATAATACTACTAATAATAGTAATGCATTTTATTTATATAGCGCAAGACTGGTAATGGTCTTTTTCCTCTTTTCTCCTGTTAAATATTGTTTGCAGTTTTTTAAGATTTTTTTGTAATCAAATCAAAGGTCTAAAGATGGGAAGTGGAAGGAAGTGTCATATGTAGTAAAGCCATCTGAGACAAATCTGTACCAGTAATTTGGGCGACAAAAAAATGCATGGGAAAGTCCTCTTGTTCCTTAACCTTGTTTGCCATCTAAACTATGATGGTGATGAGCATTTTCTTGGTGTCAGGAAACACAATAACTGTTGGGCACACAGTGACCAGGTGAAAATTGTCTGACTGACTGACTGTTCAGTCTAAACAACATGGCGGCTTCCACGGATGAGATGAGCGTAGCTATCACGCAAGTTTTATCCAAATTAGAAAGTATTCCTTCATTGAAAGAAGAGCAAAAAACGGCACTGGAGGCTTTTCTCGGAGGAAAAGATGTTTTTGCTCTTCTCCCGACTGGTTTCGGCAAGAGTTTGCTATATCATTGATCTGATTGGTTTATTTGTTCCATCTATCACCAACATAGGTGGTGATAGACAGATGGTTTATCCAATCAGCTGACCAGTATTTTCACCCCTTCCCAAAAGTTCTCCAACGGAAAGTTCCCAGGTGGATATGGCGGAGTGCGCTACGCCTATTAATACTCAAAAACCTGAAAAACTCAAAAGTTGGATAGAGGTTCGGACCTGGATACGCAGAGCGTTTTGACCAAAAATGGCACTGTGTTTGCAGGTCCAACTTATTGTCATGACTGTTGCTACAGGTATCAGTAAGAAGGTTTGAAATACAATGTTGGGAGACCAGTTTGAGTTATAGATCAATGAGTTGAAAGGGATATTATCAGACAACAAAACAGCAATTTATGATATTTATGATAGCACAATTTAAAATTCTGTAAAGTTATCACAATGACAATAATTTATATAACAACTCTGATCTCATTTTAAATGAATAAGGAGGCTGCATTTTTTATGCAGTTCTAATGTTGGTTTGCACACGGTCCTGTGCTCTCCTAATATAAAAAACGTGCTTGTTTTGCAGCCTGGCTTCCTTACGTGCAGTTTAACCTCCTTTGCTTAAAAAATAAAATGTTTCTTTTCAGATAAGGCACTTTTGGTTCATTTAAACAAACCGCTTTTCCCACAGTGTCTTCACTACTTTCTGTCCATGTTAAACATTAGAAGCTTATGGCTTTATGGCAACAGCTACATTGGTGGCTGTGCCTTTTCATCCAGAGATAGCCCAAGGTCTCCTCTAATGGCTTTTTCCATGTGCCGTTATTCAAAGTACAGCGACCTTGGACCTCTTACCTTGGAACCTTTGGTTATGTCACCGACGTCACTGCATAATGTTTTGCTTTTCAGCACAACTGTGTTTGATGCAGACATGGACCTCATCCTCATGCAGAATGATTGCCTCGGGTACCTCACAGCGCTCACCTGATGCCTTCATTCTGCCCAAGTACAGTGTCAATGAGATTCAAAAAGCCTTGTCTGAATATTCTGCATTATAATACCTCTTAGCCAGCCCTCTCTATTCATGTGTAAATGCTGATGTTTCTGAAATAGGCACAAGCTTCCTACTATTACTATGAAGATTGGTTGAATTTTGATGGCTAATGTGTTTCTATCTCTGCCTCCCACGCAGCACAGTCTTTAAAAGCTGTTGCGTCTTAGGAAAAGGAAATAACGTTGATCTCTGCTTTTCAGAGGCTAATCTTGCCTTGATAGAAAGTGATCCAGCCAATGTTCCCAGTACATTCAGTCCAGTGCACCATCTGCAGATATGTTGCAGAGGGGCATCGATGTGTCAACAACCCTGTGTTTACTGTATCTACTGAGGCGATTAATTTAGGCTGAATATTAAGAGAGGCGTCCATTTCGCAAATGAATGAAGCCCAGTCGTGTTTCTGCAGAGCAGTAGATTTACTAGGCAATTTCATGTTTGGCTCATACTTGTTCAGATGCACGCTGGTACTTCTTGGCACTGTTCTGTTATGTAGCACTTTCAGATGAAGTTGAGCTGTTTAACATGGTAAAGAAAGTGCACCTTTTTTTTATTCCCCCGTGGTGATATTTCAACCGGGGAGCCAGTTTAGTGTATATTTGTGGTGATAATGATGATAAAAACGATATTAGCCACCAGCAGCATAATCCTGCAGCACATCAGTCGCACTAGCCAGATCTGTGTGTCATCTGGAGGAGAGCAATCAAGGCAGGCTGATGAGAAAGGCATGTAGATGGTGTACAAGTGATCCAGCTTTGAGATGGACTGTATGGTACACTGTGCAGACGGATAGTTCGACAGGAAAATTGGATTTTAAGGCTACCCATTAGGATGGCTGGGTTCATTCAATATACTGTGCAGCTGCGGGCATGCTGATTATGATAGCAGCTTCCTCTCTGCACACAGGGCTTTAAAATGGCCAATACTGGGCTCAGAAGGGGAGCATGTGTATACACGTACTGTACGCTCACCTACTCATTCACAAACACATCAGAGAATATAGGTCATAGAGATTTCTTTACGTAACATCTTACGTGTAAATGCCAGTTTAATAGGATTCTGCAGTCATCTCTCTTTCCTATCAGACCTTTTAAGAGCGGATGGAAAAATAAATAATGAATAAGGTTTATGGATCATGATGATTACGTTTGGCCCTGTTTTCCATTTATTTCCCCTTTTCCAGAGAGGTCATCTGTTCTAGTGCACTGTCTGATCAATACAAGCACACATACACTGCCAGTATATTTGACTGGTTCTGAGGTTAGCAGATCATCATAATGTTTCTGCACACATCACCCCAATACAAAACACTGCCATGTTTTAACAGTGAAAATGTTGGACTTACAGTAGGTCTTGCGTTGGGTATTGGTATTTTTGTCAGTAGTGCTAAAAACCATGAGTCAATTAATTGATTTGTTGATCAGCAGAAAATGAACGGACAGTTATGGTAATCATGGTCAATTGAATATCTTTGGGTTTGGTCAGAAAGAATATGAAGATGTCTCCTTGGCATCTGGGAAAATGTATAGGGCAACAATAATTGGTGGATTAATTGATTGAACACAAATAACCCTAGATGTAAGTATATCTAGCATATAAACCCAGGGATGTGGGTTGTACACACACACACACACACACACACACACACACACACACACACACACACACACACACACACACACGTTTGTTTCACTATCTTTGTGGGGATAGATCCTTAGCCCCTTACCCTAACCGTAACCATCACAACTAAATGCCTAACCTTAACCCTTACCCTCACCCTAACCTAATTCTAACCCTAATCCTAAAACCAAGTCTTAACCCTCAAACAGCCCTTTAACCTTGTGGGGTCCAGCATTTTGGGCCCCACAAGGCTGTGCAGACCCCACAAGTATACTGTAATCCCCGGTTTTTGGACCCCACGAATATAGTAAAACAAACACACGCACACACACACACACGCACACGCACACGCACACACACACACACACACACACACACACACACGTCATGAGCATATGAAGCAGCAGTTTTTGCAGAGGAATGTGGGGCACCTCCCCTGACGCCTCCTGTCTCTCCAGCACTTTGGGTCAAAGTGTGTTATGGCGTTTTTCCATTACATGGTACCTGCTCGACTCGCCTTGAGTCTCCTCGCCTTTTTTGGTTTTCCATTACGAAAAAAGTCCCCGGTACCTGCTAACGGGTACTTTTTTTAGTATCACCTCCGTCGAGGTTCCAAGCGAGTTGAGGCGATACCAAAAGGTGACGTGAAAACCTACAGACTACTGATTGGTCAGAGAGAATCGTCTCTAATCACTGCATCATCATTGCTAGCGACAGACGGGGGTGTCCTGAACAAACCCGCCATTTTTAAATAGTTTAGCCAGCTGCCTCCAGCTTCTTTTGAAACCAAATTTGTCTTCTGGCTGTGGCAACAGCCACATGCCGAGAGTCAAAAACAACATACCTTCGACGTTCTGTGTGTGTGTGTTGCGTTAGGTCACGGCAGTTTCCTGCAGCATCGCTATTGACAACCAGCCACACTCGCCTCAGGCATGAGGCGGTACTAAATCTGCAATGGAAAATGGAGGACGGGGCACCGCAATCGAGCCGAGTAGAGTAGAGTTGGTACTAGCAGTAGGTACGCGCCATTAGTGTTCACACAAATATCCTATTCTAATAACAGTGTTTAGTACCTAGAATCACAAAACAGGAGTCTACAGCCACGCTAGCATCTCTTTGAGGTTGTACTTAGACACAGGGGTGCTAAGTACAGCCTCACATTAGCATATAGCTTTGAGCTAAGAACACAAAATCGAGCCAAGGCTGATGGCAAGGTCATCGATTTTGCAGGTATGCGATCATAAAATTTGACTAGATAAAGAGTAAAATCATCAGCAAAGGGATTTCAATTCATCTAGATGGAAAGATTGAATGTCTTTTATACAAATTCATGGCAATCCATCCAATAACAAAACCACAAATTTCAACCTCATAGTGGCACAAGATAAATTCTCAGGGAACCACCAAAGTCATAAGGATTCATTGCCTGGGAGCTATGAATGTATGTCCAAATTTTCATGACAATGCATCCAATAGTTGCTAAGATATTCAGTCTGAATCAAAGTGGTGGACCGGCCGACCAACCGACATTGCCATCCCTAGGACCATGAATCTGGCGTGGCTAAAAATGGAATAGAATAAGTAATAGATTTTGATTAATCACTCGCACTTAAGTTAATAGACTTGATCCTTATGTTGGTCTTTAGGTTCAATGAAATAAAACAATAGATAACTGAAATGCACCCACAACCACAAAATGTGAAATCCGCAAGTCAAACCAAGTAAGCTACAGCCACTGTGCATCACCTCCACCTCCCCCACCTCAACAGGGTCTTGGGCCCCCCCCCCACCAATGCCCTCCTTAAAGGTCCCCTCCACCTCCACCCCCCCGTCCCACCTCAGTGACGACTCTCTCCATCCACGAGAGGGACGTCAACAGACTCTTTAGGAGACAGAATCCCAGGAAAGCTGCTGGACCGGATGCTGTCTCCCCATCAAACTTGAAGCACTGCGCTGATCAGCTGTCTCCAGTGTTCACAGTCATTTTTAACACCTCACTGGAGACATGTCACGTGCCAGCCTGCTTCAAGACCTCAGCCATAATCCCTGTTCCCAAGAAGCCAAGGACCACAGGACTTAATGACTTCAGACCCGTCGCCCTGACCTCTGTGGTTATGAAGTCCTTTAGCGCCTTGTGCTTTCACACCTCAAAGCCATCACCGACCCCCTCCTGGACCCCCTGCAGTTTGCCTACAGAGCCAATAGGTCTGTAGACGATGCAGTCAATTTGGCCCTCCACTACATCCTCCGGCACCTGGACTCTGCAGGAACCGCTGCCAGGATCCTGTTTGTGGACTTCAGCTCTGCCTTCAACACCATCATCCCGGCTCTTCTTTAGGAGAAGCTCTCCCAGCTTGGTGTGCCTGACTCCACCTGCAGGTGGATCACTGACTTCCTGTGTGACAGGAAGCAGCATGTGAAGCTAGGGAAACATGTCTCCGACTCAGAGACCATCAGCACCGGATCACCCCAGGGCTGCGTTCTTTCCCCTCTGCTGTTCTCCTTGTACACAACAGCTGCACCTCCAGTCACCAGTCCGTCAAGCTTCTGAAGTTTGTGGATGACACTTCCCTCATCGGACTCCTCTCTGATGGTGACAAGTCCTCCTACAGGTCGGAGGCTGACCAGCTTGTGACCTGGTGCAACCAAAACAATCTAGAACTCAACGCTCTAAAGACAGTGGAGATGGTTGTGGACTTCAGGAAGAATCCAGCCCCACCTGCCCCCATCACCCTCTGTGGCTCCACAATTGACACTGTGGAGTCTTTCCGCTTCCTGGGAACTACCATCTCCCAAGACCTCAAGTGGGAGCTGAACATCAGAACATCAGGAGTACAGACTAGGCAAACCAAATGTCTTTCAGATTGTACTGCACTATTTAAAGTCTTCCATAATTCCCCCTTTACTGAATACATCATTGTCCTAACTATTTTAATCATTCACGTCCCTTTAAAATTATAGTGTGTCTTTCTAATGGCAAATATGTTTTAGATGCTATTTAGTTGTAATTGATTTAGTGCTTTTAATATTGCTTGGGCAATGTTACTATCAAGATGGTCACAACATTTGAATGCCTGTAATTTAATAAACAAGCATTTGCAGGCTTGCAAAAATTAGTTTTGTTAATACTTGTTTGCATACCTCTATGTCACAGGTGAAGTACAGATAACTGAATAGTACAGAACATAGATCTCATTGAGTATGTGTACATGCACACCAATATTCCACTATTATTCAGAATATGGCAATATTCTAAATTTGATACAGATCATGTAAACAACATATTCCAGTTGGATATTCCGAATAAGGCCTTTTTCCGAAAATAGCATTTTCCGATTTAGACGTGTGGGATATTCTGGTATTATTCGGGTTTCAGAGGCATTGTTTGGACATGTATACAGCGCATTTGGAATATGCGTCTCAATCGGGGTTTTCACCACAGGCTTATGGTCAGCTCTGTGCGTTGCTATGGTTTCTGTACACAAACTAACCAGCCAACAGTTTGCAAGGCTGGAGACCCGATAAGAAGGAGAAACACAGCTACTTTTAAACATTATGAAAGACTTGGATTTCAACAGGTTTTTGGATATCAAACACACATCACTACGCCAACCTTTTCAAAAAGCTGGTTGAAGGAATGAAAGAGGGACACTAGGTTTGCACGATCCAACAAGTCCGCCGCTGCTGGTAAACTTTGAAAGAAATTGTGTTTTGCACGGCTACATGTAAATGGGAATATCAGTGGAATACTCCCTTTCATTAGCCATGTATACAGCTTAGTCAGAATATCATCTTTTTCGGAATTCGGGCAAAAAACGGAATATTATGTGCATGTAAACGTAGTCATTGTGACAAAACTTACTCTTACAACTAACTTACTACTCAATGCCTAACTTACTACTTTATGCCAGTTGACAAAGGTTAATGGTTTAAATATAGTTCAGTGTGTCAAGCCTGTGGCTGCTTTACTGTATGTGTGTCACTGTGTTCCTTTGTGCATTGTGCCCTTCATCAACCTCGATCCAGTCACCCATCACTCTATTGATTGTCAGGCATCAAAAGGCCGCGCTGTGCCCCACAGTGCCCCTGTGGTTGCCAAGCAATCAAGCGCCAGATAAACACACTGGCAAAGGACAATTTTTACGACGTCCTGTGTTTAACGCACTCCCCCTCCTTCGATGTGTGAACACTTCCCATCTCGGCAAGGGGGTCAACAACAATGCATTGTTCCACCCCAGGAGAGCGAACAGTTACAGTCATTGTGCAGCAGTGAGGTCTGCATAATATGAACACACTGCCTGTCCACATTCTATTAGGCTTCCTCAGTGTGGGTGTAATAATATGGTCAAATGACGTGACTGAAGCCTGTCTTGTCTTTACTTCCTACTGTGTTTGTTGGTTCAGGTGAACTCTATGGTGCAGAAGTATGCTTCATGCTTTCGGGCTCCCAGGGTTACTTACTCAACACTAAAAGCTGGCTCACCCTCCCACATTTTCTCCCCTGCTCCTCCCCTAGGAGCAGTGCTAAATTTAGCAGGCCTCAAAATGGTTTGGCAAGTTCTTATTGAGTTTACACCCCACAAATATCTCTCTCTCTCTCTCTCTTTCTCTCTCTCTCTCTCTCTCTCTCTCTCACTCTATCTATCACATTGTGTCTTGCTCCCTCTCCTTCTTTTCTCAGTAAAGGCTTGTCTGTGAGTCAACCGCGAGCATCGTATGAATTATTGAACCAATGCTAGAGCCCTCATGAATTATCTAACCGTGTGTCGCCCAGCAGAGCAGGACAGCTCAGTGGATACATCTCATTTCGAACCCTCGGTGTCAGTACCACCTAGACCTCAGTGTGGGTTTGATAATAGAACAGGCCCAACTCAGACACAAACTCATGCATCATACACACACACACGCAGTTATTGCAAAATTCAAATGGTTATTAATAAATATAAAAGTGGTTTTCAACATGGTCAGTTTGGCAGTAATTACATTCTGTATATATTCATATACTTCTCCATAAACACTCAGACCTCCACCTCCCTTCTCTGATTAATGCCCTCCTGCATTCGGCATATTGATCGTTTGATGTGTGATGGAGCTGCTAAATATTGGAGAAAGGCTTTTACAGCCTTGAATGTTTTAAGTGTGTTGCTGTTGATGGCAGGTAGCCTTTATATGCAGAAAAGCAGGTGTTTACTGAACACCGTATTGACCATTGATAATGGCTTCACCAACACTCTGACAACACTCTCTAGAAAGAGATATCAGGTCTATTGCTGTAAGTTCATTGAGAGCAATGAAAAACCAGTGTCAAATTAATTTTATGGGTTTACATTAGAGCTGCAAAGATCAATCAATTATTTGATTAGTTGTCAACTATTAAATTAATCACCAACTATTTTGATAATCAATTAATCTGTTCTCTGATTCCAGCTTCTTACATGTAAATATCTTTTTAGTTTCTTCACTTCTCTATGATAGTAAACTGGATATCTTTGACTTGTGGACAAAACAAGACATTGGAGGACGATATTGGGCTTTGGGAAAAATTATTTTCACCATTTTCTAGACCAAAAAACTAATCAATTATTCGAGAAAATAATCAACAGATAAATCGACAATGAAAAATATTTGTTAGATTCAGCCACACATACTTGGCCCACATAGCTGCAACACACTGTCATTACTACACACTACTGCCATTACTGCACACAGCAGCAGGGGACAAATATCCTAAAAGCACAGCATGCATGTTTGATACATAGCCTGTTAAAATTGTTCTTCTTATGACACATGTTCCTCCGACTGAGCAGAAGATCTAATTAGGCTTTGAGCATCCTTCTGTGTAAATAAATGTGCATATTAATAGGGAAAATTGGATTTTATTGAGATGACAGCTGAGAATTCATATCAAAACCACCCTGGTGTTATGTGGAGACAATTTTTATAATTCATGATAGGCGAAGAAAACATGTTGATTGATGTCAATCATTTTCTTAGCGGAGCACTAAACCAGAAGTAGCCGGCTCAGCTGACGGAGGTCTTTAATGGGCCTGCTTTATGGGCCCTCACAGTGTTGAAGCAGCGCCGATCATCCGGGTAATTTTATACAATGAAGTTTAACTTTTTTGGCTTCATGTGCCATTAAGCAACTCTCATAGGAATGAACGGGCGGATTTTACAGTTTTTCTCAATCGCTTTGGTACATTTCTCTAATCATTCTTAACATAGGTAGGTAGGTAGGTAGGTAGGTAGACTGAGAATGGTGAACTACTGTGTTTGTGCTGGGTGTAAAAACTCCACCCAAACAGGACACAGGATCCATGGCTTCCCTATGAAGGACAAGGCAACCCTCAGACAGTGGGTACAATTTGTCTGTGTTAGGCGGGCACATTTTTCACCAGGACACTTCACCAACTCTTCACTCATTCTCCTCGGACCATGTATTTAATTAGCTTTGACGGCCATCAGTTCTCGGAAATTCCTCATTCGCCCTCTCACGTCTGACAGGTTTGAAATTATACGGCTGCGGGCCATCGTACATGTTATCAGTGGTTCTTGCCACCTCTTCCTCATCCCAGTCAGTCGCCATAGTTCTAGTACTAGGCTGAGGCTAGTCTCCCCAAAGTGACGTTGTCACCGAATTGCATAAAAAAAAACCCTGCTAATACCAAAAACGACAAAAACTGGCATTTAACACCATTTGGAGAAATTTTTTAAATGATATACATATCTTGAGTGCTTTATGTACCCATTAATCGACAGTGGTTGTTAACCTGCAACATACGCTTTAAAGCATGTAAGCATGTTCTAGGTGAAACCCAAAATACAAGTATGGACCAAAAAATGAGCATTGAGGACTTTTTCCAGGTTAAATGTCAGGTGTTTTATTGAGAACTCTGGGCTGTGGCTGATTACTTTGTATCCAGGACACTGTGTTAACTCCTGTATGTTATCCAGGTCGTCGTCTGATAGAGCAGCTGTCACTTTATTCTGACTGAAGAGAATGAAACACAGGAGAATTCAGGATTGATCAAGTGTCGAAACGTGGCCAATGATGACACAGCAGCAGCACCTGCCTGCACTTTGCTCCGTGTGTGTGTCTGGAACAGAAAGCACCTCACTACTCAAGCACGACAGCCGCTTTCTGGTTACCATGCCAACCACAAGGGCTGTCCATGTTGGAGCATGCTCAGTTTGGCTCCCTTCCCTGTAACAATAGCCAGTGAGAGGGCTCGCTCACACTCACTCACTCACTCACACTCTCTCTCTCTCTCTCTCTCTCTCTCTCTCTCTCTCTCTCTCTCTCTCTCTCTCTCTCTCTCTCTCTCTCTCTCTCTCACACACACACACTCTACTCCAGCTCGCTGTGGGAGCGAGACAGAGAGGAGAGGCTGCCTGCTGCGCTGCGGATCTCATAAACGCACACCGACCAACAAACACCCACTCTTTCAATAACAAAGGTGAGTACACAAACCTGCAAATAGTACTTTGAATTTCCTGGCTTTTATTTCCTTGTGGTGAGGAGTTTGTAGCATCAGTAGCTTCGCTTCTATGAAGGAAAGAGCTGCAGAGTGGAGACAGTTGTTGCCGGTGGAAAAACTAGAGATAAAGAGGAAGCATGTGCTCTGCTTTGTGAGTGACAGGATTGCATGCATTCTCTCTTTTTTTCTTTTAAATCATTGTATCAACAGCATCATTGTACTCAAATCCCCCCTGTTCCAGCTTGGGGCTACATTTTTCTTGTCTTATTATGAATGGTGAAAGCAGGTTTATTCTGCTCAATCGGAGGTGTAGTAGTTGACAAAGCAGGGATAGCTCAATAATTCATGTAGCCTTGTATGGAGGAAAGTCAGAAGATGACAGCAGGTGTAATGTGATGCTTTGCATGGACACAGATAGCTCTTTTAGGCTCTTTTGACAACGCGGCTCAGTTTTACAACCTTCTGTTTGCTTATCCAGAACCTAATATTGCATGTAAAGCATTTTTAAAGCCTGTTATTTGTATGTTCACTTAACCTGCAGATATAGCTCAAAAGGTGTAAGTGTCTCCTAGAAGAAAAAAGGATGAATATATTCAACCTGGTCTAGTTGCTCAGTCTTTTCTGAAAATGTTATATGAGCTGCAGGTAGAGGGAATGTGAGGAGCTTTTTCTCATGTCTGGCTGGCCCTCTGAAAAATCTGTACATGTATGTGGTCCATGTGTGAGTGTGTATTAGGGGTGGTCAGTGTGAATAATATCTTTGATATTATCCTGTAGTCTTGCCCCATTTCTCTCTCAGAGGCTCACTTAGAGATTCACGCAGAGAGAGAGGGAGAGAGTCTCCGCCCGCATCCCACAAGATTAATTGTTGTGGCTGATAAATTCCTCGTTGGTCGATAGTGTATTCCTCCGCAGCCGGCAAGCCCCTTGTGTTTGTGCTTGTGTGTGCTATTGGGTGTTCACAGAGCAGCATGACTATCAACCAGCTCTGTGGACTCGTATGTAAACTAGAGGTGCACCCAGGGCTGGGTGATGTGGTTTGAATCAATATGATATTATGAAATACAATCATTTTCACTTAAGATGCTATATATTGCTATATGACTGTATAGCTAATGTAATTAAAAATCCTAAATAAAGTTCCATTCAATAAGATATTATTTACTGTTACTCATTACATTGAAAAAAAACCTCTTGTGTCAAAACAAACCTTTTTTTTTTTTTTTTACTCACTTTGTTAGTTATTTTAAACTACAATTTGCTTTAACTCCTTATTTTAAAACCTAGTACAGTAAAACATAACAGGTAACACTTTACTTGAATTCCCATATTGCACATGTATAAGCATAAACCTTGGTTTGTCTCTAACAGTTGTTTATTTACACAATTTGACAAATATCTGGCTCTGTAGCTGCTAAATGTTCTAAATACCGTATGTTCCCCAGCTAGCTGCTAGCTGTGTCTGTCTGCTCTTTGGTGCTGAGCAGGAAGTGTACAGTTGGTTTATGAGAGCTTGTTTGACGAAAACAGCTGCCTGCTGCTGATGAGAGTTGAGACTGAACCAAACGGTAAATGTTGTGCTCTGCAGAGCTCCAGAGTTGGTTAGATAATTATACTTTATATCTCTGTGGGTTCATACTAAGAGTGATTTCACATTTGTCATTTGACTCATTGTTTATATAAATATATTGATCACTGAAGTTTTAAATGCTTAATTGTTTCTGTTTCGATTGTTGTCTGCTTAATTTTCTGTTAATCCACTATTCAATGAATCGACTATTTAATTTCTAGTATAAACTATAAATAGTTTGATCCTGTCTGCTTCTTATGGGTCACCTGTCTAGTGCCTGGAGGAGGAATACAATGCCACACCACGCTAGCTGCAAACGGACCAATAAGACACAAGAGGAGGGTACACATGGAATGATGGAGAGAAAAGCGAGTAGGAACAGAAAATAGAGAGTTGTAGAGTGATAGATGGCAGACAGGGAGAGCGAGTGAGAGGCACTCTTTCACCCTGCGGGAAATTGGAAAATAAATTGAGTTGACACAAGCAGGTTTGCATAGCGATGTTGATGCTGGGGACTGGGAGGGGAGAGGTTTGGACTCGGGGCTTAGAAGGTTCATGCGAGGCTAATTCTCTCTGTACCCACCGGTTAGGACCACCAAATGGCTTCCTGGGGTTAGTAATTAGGAATTTCCATCTGCCATTGATAAAAAGATACAGTTAAATGTGGCTGGCACTTCAGCAGCCTTTGTGTCTAACTAAATTGGCACTTAAGTTTGTCCTTTGGTAAATTTTAGTCAAAATGATTAACAGGAATTCTTCTAGCAACAATTATTTTGAGTCTGCCTGCAGAAGGATTTCAGCTGGTATTGGAGCATCTAGTGGGAGTATCTTCTATATGGTGTTGGGCAGAATATAAAGTGGCACCCAGTGTGGGTTGTCAAGTTTGATTTTCAGAGCGTAGAGTGTTATGATGGCTCGAAGCAGACAGACGGACAGTGTGTGAGCAATGTCAGTCTTCACTATTACAAGGGACAGCATCTCTTCTTAATCTTCTTGTTCTTTGTCTTTTCCTTGTCATTGTTGTCTTCTTCTCCTTCCACTCTGTGTTAGCTAGATTTTGGAGCGTTTAAGGACAGACAGGTTTTATTTGTGGCTTTAACCGCTGACTATCATAAACTGTAAACTACTGAAAGTTAGTCAGATTAGTTTTGTGCTTTACTTATTTCTCGATCACATACAGTAGTTTCTGATTTAAATCAAATGGCTATATTTAATTAAATTGCTGCTGCTGTTTAGACATGGCACACTTTGGCTCATATTGTTAAAAGAGAAAAAGGGGGATAAAAACTCGAAAAACATAATATGAATGTAATTCCTGTGAAACTGAGGTGCAAAGTAACAAAAGTATTGTTTTAGTATGTGCACCAAAACTGTGGTTATGTATCTGCATTAAATGAAAAATTCAAACAATACCCAGCCCTAGAGAAGATGCACACAATTGCATTCCGTAATATATTACACTTGCACACATGCACATAGTGTAAATACACACACATACATTATAGAGTTCTCAGTCTTTGAGTGTTGATGCTTGTAAATCAGGTCCCTGTAAACCGTGGTGACAGTTGATCAATGGCTCTCCATCCCTCCTCATTCCCAATCCCAACACCCACCTTCCCTCCTCTCCCGCCATGCTGCTAATCATCACATCCCTCCAGCTCTGTCCTTTCAACACTCTCATCCCTTCTTCTCCCATCCCCTGCTCTCCCCTGACCCTTTTCCCTCATCTTTTTTTGTCATCTGAAATCTCTCCTCTCCTCTCCTCTCCTCTCCTCTCCTCTCCTCTCACCCCATAACGTTTAAGACAATTACTGTACAAGCATGTCCTTGGCTTCTGGAGGAGAAAGAAAAAGGGCTTTTCCCTTTCATCTCCCTTCTTTTATTTCACTCCTTCCTCCTCTTTCTCTCTTTTGGTGTGAGTCATCCAAAATGCCTTTAGAAGATACAGATCCTTATAGGCGTCTGTAGGAGCCAGGCCGTCAGTAACCAGGCCATGATGTCTCTGTGGTAAATCCTTGTTAAAGCCGACAATGAGCGTACAAGAAAGGCCTTTTTGAAAACATTGACAGCTTCTGAGCAAGGTCAAGGGGCAGCATTGATCCAGAGAAAGGAGGCAAACACATGGCTGAATTTGAAAACAATTGGTTTAGTATTGAAGTAGTTTTTTTATTTTACAGTCATAGATTATTTTTTCAGTAATACGACCACATATGTTTCACGTGTAACATTTCATTTTTTTACTTTTCAGAAGTGACAACTTTTAAGTCAACTCTACTTCTTCAAGACTAGGGTCTCTTTTTTTTTTTTTTTTTTTTTTTCCGAAGAAGCTCTTTGGTTTCTAGTAACGGCAAGGCATCAATGAAACATTCTCCTCTTCTATTCACTTTTATTCATGACAGTAAAGGATTTATCCTGGGCAGCTGCCTGCAACCCAGCAGGTAAATAAAACCCAGTAGAATCTATTTACTCTTTTATTGAGTGACAAGCTGGTTTAAGGAGATGCAGAAGGGCTTTGATGGGATAAATGAATGATTTTTGTTTTTATTTCTCTCCCATCGTCAATCTCTATTTCTCTTTCCTCCGTCCACCCTCACCCCTTCTTATCTCCCTGTTTCCGTTCATTCCCAGAGAAGGGAGTGACTCACGTAGCCATCTGCTGCCCAGCAAATCCTCTCCTTTCTTATTACCCTCCTTTTGTTTATTAACGCCGCCCCTGGGACGACAATGATACCTCTGTCTCATCTATCTCTTTCTTTGCTTATCCCTCTCTCCTATCACCGACAACTCTCCTCCTCCTCTGTTCAGTCAGGCTTTTATCAGGTATACCTCTTACACTCCCTCTCACCTCCTCTGCTGAAGTCATCTCTGCACGCTTTGCTTCCCTTCATTTCACCTGATATTGTTTTTTCCTCTCCTCATCTACCTTTTCCTTTTTCTCCTAGGAGACAGATTGTAGGAATGAGGTCAGACACTGTGTGTGTGCGTGCGTGTGCGTGCGTGCGCATATGGATATGAGCAGACTGTTGATGTTTTGTTGATATAGGTGTTGTTGTTGCTGATGTCATTATGATTCCCCGCAGAAATGACAAGAGACAAATGAAAACACCCTGTGGGCAGGCGTGTGCGTGTGCGTGTGCGTGTGCGTGTGCATGTGCGTGTGAGTGTGCATGTGCATGTGTGTGTGTTCATGTAGACTGAGCACAAACATTGGCCTTGCCAAGTAATTAGAGCCAGAGACAGCAGCAACAGTTTCAACTGTTTAGGCTACTGTGTTTTCCTGTATTTCATATTGTTAATGTGAGGAGAAGAAAATAAGATTTGGCCTGAATTTGGGCAGCAAGATGACTCTGAGGTTTATATTTCTTGACTAACAAAACATTTTTAGATATTATATATATTTATTATCTAATAAGTTGGCCAGCTACTTCATTTTTTACCATGTATCGCACATATGAATACGAAACACTGCTGCAGTACTTAGTAAACATAAAAAAATACAACAAGACATCATCATAACATAACATGACATAGACAGAAAGCCAGAAGGAACACATCATTCATAACATTATATGTGCACCTACATGCTGTAATTTAAAACAAATAGTTTAAATAGTTTTTATTGAACTGTAAATAAAAAGGTAAATCTAATGTCAGTTTCTAACATGCAATTTCACTGTGGAAAATATAATTATTCCAAAGAAGCTCTGAGAAGGCACCACAATAGAGTTGTAAAGGGATAGCAGTTATCTTGGGCATCAATTATTCCAGAAGTAAACGTCTGGTTGATTTTATTCATAACCATCCTGGTTATATCAGCTGTGTTAGTTCTTTAAAAAAAAAAAAAAGTCAAAGATACAAGCATGTATACATAAAATGAAAGGTGAGAAGTGAACTATGCCTCTTTCTCCAAAAACATCCAAGAACAAAATATTCTGTGGATGGGCTAAGAAAGCCGAAGCTTAGGATTTTGTTTAAGATTCTGGATCAGTTTTGGATGAATTTAGTAACTACGGTGCCATATTTTGTCCTGATCTGTAAGACATCACATTTTGAATTTGCTACATCTCTGATATATCTGACTGGCTTCTTACTTTATAGCAGCGTTGGCTGAGGTTCATGGCTATTGTAGTATTTGAGTCTTTCGCCATGCCAGACACTGACAAACTGTGATGTCTCATAAACTCAATATACTCGTTATAGTATAGTTAAATTATGCAGGAGACTCCTGTGTGTCTATATTGAAGAACATTGATAGAAAAGGACTTTGTGGAATATATTGTGGAAAAAAAACCTTCCGACTCTCTCTACTTCACAAAAAACTGCATGAATGAAAACTTTTAGCATTTAAAGAAGATGATGAATGAATGATGAACGTCAAAAAGTGAAAGGATAAACAAACACAATGACAGTTTGTAGTGTATCTCAGTTTTAATGAATTGTTTCTGGTCTGGCGTGGATCTGAGAGTGTTTTGAAAGCTTTAAGGAACAGAGAATATGGAGGATGTTCTTTTGATTTGAAACGGTGCATCAGAGTGCTCTCTCCTCTGGCAAGTGGCCTCATCCTGAAAACACTAACTCGTTATTTCTCCGTCTTTCTTTTCTTCCCAGCATTACACAAAGCTAAATATAGAGATTAGTCATTATATCACACTGTCTCTCTTTCTCTCCTTCTGTCTCTTTCTTCTGGAATGAGACTCCCTGTTCATCATGCAGCAGTGATGAAGGGAGCGCTTCATTTCTACCCCTTAGAGGAAAACATACATCACACAGTTGGAGCTTGATAAACTTGTTCCTGAAACATCTTGTTTGAAAATCAGACCTTTAAACTGTCACATGGGATTGTTATCACCACAGTGCAGCATTGATGTTAAAAGAGATGGATTGTGTGTGTGTGTGTGCGTGTGCGTGCGCGTGCGTGCAACACTACCTGTTGCTCTTAAGGTTAGCTCTGTGTATCTGTTGTTATGGATGCAGCCACCAAGTTGAGTGAGAGATCCATAACCCTCCATTAGTCAATAGGAGGCTGGCGTGATAGAAAGCCATTTTGCTGATTGGGTGACAGGAACACACACACACACACACACACACACACACACACACACACACACACACACACACACACACACACACACACACAGTCAGAGATTAGACAGAGGCTTGTTTTCTTCTGTGATCACTGGGTAATTACATGGCTTGCTGTTTCATCAATTAAACATGAGCCACAATTGCAGTCTTCAATTGCACCAGATATTGACCACTGATATTGGACTTTCGGTTCCGGTTCATGGGGCACGTCACATTCTGTTCAAACATTTTGCAATACTTTTTAGTTTTGTGCTAACAAATCCTGTTTCAATATACTAATATAATAGCTTAATTACACATCAGATAACTTTGCCTCTGTGTGTTTCTCAGTGTAATTATGGATACTCAAAGCACCAAGAATGGAAGTGTGTGTGTGTTTCTCAGTGTAATTATGGATACTCAAAGCACCAAGAATGGAAGTGTGTGTGTGTGTGTGTGTGTGTGTGTGTGTGTGTGTGTGTGTGTGTGTGTGTGTGTGTGTGTGTGTGTGTGTGTGTGTGTGTGTGTGTGTGTGTGTGTGTGTGTGTGTGTGTGTGTGTGTGTGTGTGTGTGTGTGTGTGTGTGTGTGTGTGTGTGTGTGTGTCATTCATTCTCTTAACTTGACTCTAATTGGACCTAGGTATCATTTGAAGGGTTTTGGTCCCTGCGTCAACAAAAAAACTGACTTTTGGTTCAAGGTGACATGACCTGTTTTGTCTGAACAACACTCCAAAACTCAAAGACATTCAGTTTACCAAGGTAAGACACAGAAAATAACACATCTTCACTTTTAAGAAGCTGGCATAAGGTAATGTTTATCATCAATAAATCGCATATCATTAATTATTTATCTGATGATTGAATAAGCGCTAGAGCAATTCATTGTTTTAGCCCTACTAAAAAGAAATGTGTTCCATAGCTTACTTAGCTGAATATATCTTGTCTTGTTTTTGTTTTATGCCAAACCTTTCAAATGTCTTAACAAATAACTTCACAATAACTTTTCCTGAATAAAATACTATAACATTAAAGAGTGTCTGGTATAGATGGTCAAGGAAGAAATAAATAACATTTTTGGAACTGACGCTTTCGATACTTATCTACCTCTATACACAAGTACACTGCATTTCCAATTGCACTCAAAAGGATGACTAAGGCTGACTGAAAGAAAAAAAATCTTATTATTTTACACTAAGGCAGGTGGGCATAAAAGGGCATTCTCAATTACAATCACACCGTGGGACTTATGTTAGGAAATAGGAATTATGGATCAAACCACAAACATGACCTGTAATAAGATAAATGAATAATACAATAAACTGAAAAACACAATTTAAAATAACAACTAGATCGAGCATTATAATCCATATATCTCAGGAGTATCAGACCCTCCTTGTAGCATTTCAAAGCGCCAGTCTTTCCAGAGCACTTTATCTTTATTACATGGCCTCATATCACATGATAGCTCCGGTCATCATTTGCATGAATAGGCTCCTTTGAACGGTCTCTCCTCGGCGGAAATGATTCCCTCTTTTGTCCTCTTTGAATATGTGCAGAACTGCAGTGCTGCTCGTGCAAAGTGTTTGCTCTCAGGTCATAGGCTGTCTGTATAATTTCATCTGCAACATTTCCACCTCCCAACAAATGAAATGAGAATGAGATGAATGAGACCAAGATGACCTGGAACCACAGAAGAAGTACACAACTGTGCAGGTTGTTTTGTAGGTACTCTTACTGCCATGCTATAGAGTGACTTATTTTAACATTTTGTAATAGAGCTGAAAAGATTAATTGATTAGTTGTCAACTATTAAATTAATCACCATCTATTTCTATAATTGATTAATAAGTCATTTTTTATGAAAAAGAGAAAAGAAATCTCTGATTCCAGCTTCTTAAATGTGAATACTGTATGTTGTCGTTTCATTTCACCTCTGTGACAGTAAACTGAATATCTTTGAGTTGTGGACAAAACAAAACATTTTGTAGACCAAACAACTAATCGATTAATCAAGAACATAATCAACAGATTAATCGACAATGAAAATAATTGTTAGTTGCAGCCCTATTTTGTAGTGCATGTAACTACACTACCGGTCAAAAGTTTGGGGTCACTTAGAAATGTACATTCCACTCCATTCCAGACAGAATACCAGCTTAGATCATTTGCATTGTTTTTTTAATCAGGGCAGCAGTTTTCAGATTACATTATGTGTTTACATAACTGCAAAAGGGTTCTCCAATGTTGTAGACAGAAGTGGCTGAAGAAACGCTTGAAATTCCATGCTTTTTGGTCTAAACGTCATACCCAAATGAAAAGTGGTACAGCTCCCATATACTCTGACACTCTGGGGTGTGCCTGATATCATTGGAAAGGTAACACTCAAGTTTTTGTTACAAGTGTCAGGGTGATTCTAGGCCTTTGAGTTACAGAGGCTAGAATGGAGGTTTTTTATTTCCATCCAAGTCCTATATCTGTAAAACGATTAGAATACACTGCTGTAAACACATCTAGTGAGATACAGACAACACAATGCCATAGCCACATGTCTCAGCTTACTACAGAAAGAATCCAGAAGCCAAAAGACTTTTCTACAGATATGTCTGTGTTTTTTTATTTCCATTTGAAAAGTGCAAAGAAAAAAGCCAAAATACAACACTTCTTAAATACACAAACACACCCACATCAATCACCTTTCCAATGATATCAGGCACACCCCAGAGTGTCAAAGTATATGGGAGCTGTTACACTTTTAATTTGGGTATGACGTTGCATGGATTTCAAGCGTTTCTTCAGCCACTTCTCTCTACAACAGTCGAGAACCTTTTTGCAGTTATGTAAGCACATAATGTAATCTGAAAACTGCTGCCATGTTTAAAAAAACAATGCAACTGATCTCAGCTGGTATTCTGTCTGGAATGGAGTGGAATGGACATTTCTAAGTGACCCCAAACTTTTGACCGGTAGTGTACATATTGAAGTAAGTGCTGTAAGAGACTTGAAACAGCTACTATTTTATTTGAACAAATGTAGCTTCTGTTTACTTGCTAGCAGTTTAGTTAGTGAGAAACTGAAATATGATCTAGGAAGGTCAGTTCTGACTTGTAGATCCACTTGTAGAGGCACTGCACAGTGGTTTATGATACTATAAGACACAATTTTACAACTCTGGAAAGTTATAACAGTAACAATTATTTCATCTGTCTCAACAATCGGCAGGTAAACAACTGAATAGCATTGCTTTGTGAAAAAAGTTTAGCCAGTTTCAAGCTTTTTACTGGAGCCTTTTGAGTCAGGACCCTCACTGTGCCGGTGTGGTCTGAATGAGGAGGACACACCCAGTGTTGTTGTAGAAACACATATAGTACGTTTGTGTTTTAAAGTGCTCATATTATGCTTTTTGGATTTTCCCCTTTCTTTTATTGTGTATTATATCTTTTTGTGCACGTTATAGGTTTACAAAGTGAAAAAGCCCAAAGTCCACCCCAAAGGGACTTACCATCTTCCAGAGAAAACACTGTTCACAAACTGCTCCAAACAGCTCTATTGTAGTCCAGCCTTTACTTCTGTGACAAACGTGCGTCACTTTGTAACATACGTTAACACACGTTCTAATGCTCGCCTAGCTGCTAGCATGGCACTCCCTCGTGCTCTGCAACTGACAAGCTAGCAGTACTTACTGCGCATGTGTGACTCCAAACAAAGATGGTACAGAAGTGAGATGCCTCACTCTGTAGCTAAAAGAGAGAGCTCAACACACAGGGTGAAAAGAGGATACTGCTTCCTGCTACTACTCGACAAGCCTTCATTTAACTCTGCAGCTCAATGTAGGCAGTTTCAGATTCCTGCAGGGCCAAACTCTTAGCTGCTGTAGTAAAACCTCTACTGTACAACTCTATTCATCTCCCCAGAGACTTGTAGTTCATGCACATACTACAGTCATTCCGCCTAATTAACTGCACTCATCCACGCTTCCACCTTTGATGTTGCCCGTGCTCAGTGTCTCGCAGGCTCCCGCCCACTCTCTTTCCTCCCCTCCCTCTGATGAGACTGGTAGTGTAGGTGTTGCTGACAGTGCCCCCGGGTGGTGCCTCATTAACCCACATTTCACTGTCTGATGGGAAACCTATAGGAGGGTGTGTGGGGGGTTTCTGTGTCTGTGCATGTGGGAATGTGTGTGAGAGGGAAAAATGGAAATGTTGCCTTTGAAGAAACTCTTCAGCATATGTATGCAAGAATGACAGAAGCTGGAAGCTGTTTTTTTCACTTTAAAACCTTTTTTCCTAACTTAGATCACCCAGCTCCCTATGTATTACAGTCATCGTCAATGCTAATGCTGTATTCATTTATGGGTGGAAGTTGGAGCTTAAAAATGGGAAAGGCATCATTGCCTTTCCTGTGTGCATTCAAGCTCCTAAAGTGGGGAAAACATGTAGGCTGCTCACCAGAAACGTCCAACTGACAATGATATAATGGCATACTGATTGATTAAAAGTCCACATAAGTGTTTAGAAATCTAACAAATGTGTCTTTCACTCTGCTCCCTCTGGAGCCACAAAATGCTTAATACAACTTTTTATTTGCACGCTATATATTTGCATTTGTTACTACTTTGTATTGAAAGTGATGCACAATAATTTTCCTCGGGATAAATAAAGTTTTATCTTATTTCTTTTTTTATCTTATCTAATTCAAAAGGTATCTACACATTATATCAAGTTAACCCTTTTCCAGTGTAACCATCAGTTTCTCCTGATATCCAAAACCCTGAAAGCACTTATGCTGATGAACCTCCAGTACACAATGTTGTCAGTGAGAAGCTTCCATGAGGCTCAGGTCCCAAAGACCAACCAGATGCTTTTTTCATTCCTCATCCTCATCTCTCTTTTTCTGCTTTCCTGATTTCATCTTCATCCCTCCTCACCGCCTTAATTTGCATCCTATCTCAGCCATTTAGTAAACTAATCCTTCCAGGAGATGTAGATGTGTGTGTGTGTGTGTGTGTGTGTGTGTGTATGTGTGTGTGTGTGTGTGTGTGTGTGTGTGTGTGTGTGTGTGTGTGTGTGTGTGTGTGTGTGTGTGTGTGTGTGTGTGTGTGTGTGTGTGTGTGTGTGTGTGTGTGTGTGTGAGGAGCTATGGGAAGAAAGAAAAGGAAGTATGCATTAATGGATAAAGGCGACTGGAATGAACAGTGCTTCTTTTGCTTAACCGCAAATTAGAGGAAGTTTTTTTGTTTAGGGTTTATGTCAAGTGTTTGTTCAAAGAGATATTGGTCACTGTAAACATTCCTCCTGTTCATACTGTGGTCCGTTCCTAGAGCTAATACACTGTAAAAGACAGGGGACAAAATCCACAATACTTGTTCTTTGCTAAATTGCATTCCAAAGTTTAGCCAAAGCTAACATGAGGCATCAGCAGTCTGAGTAAATGAAATTAAGTCAGTCGATTCATGGCCAGTATGGAGAGGAGTGATTACAACAAACAAGAACTCAACTACATCCATCTATCTGTCAACATACGGTCTGTGAGTATTGTATAGAGATGCCCAAATGCCTCAGCAACTACAGTTTTTCATAAAAAAATCACCAGTTACCACATTTTGGATGAAAATATAATATGAAAATAACAATAGTGACTACTATATTTAATCAGTAAGGAATAAGTCTTATTTTGACATAACTGTGCAGCCCTATGTTTAAAGCTGAAATCCTCAGTATATTATTCATTTGTCCCATCTGTATCTCTTTACTATAAGTGAAGACTCTCCACACTGCAATTTTGAAATGTTGATCTGTTTTATTTGAAATACCCATAAAAGATTGAAGTCGAGACCACATCTGTCATTGTATATAACCGGCCGCTGGATCATAATTTGAAATTGGGACCAAGATATTTTTCTGAACATTTAAAACTACATTACTAAGAATTTATAGCAAACCATGTCACATTATGAAATGTTCTTGATTGTTTTGGTTGGCTACATGATTGGCGGTACAAAAAGATGCACATATGCAAACAAGTAAATGTTGTCTAGCATGCATTCTCACATGCCATTAAACGTGTGTGTGTGTGTGTGTGTGTGTGTGTGTGTGTGTGTGTGTGTGTGTGTGTGTCAGATGTAGAGAGATTTATCTGGATGACTCATTGTCCTTGATTACAAATAAGGTTGGAACGTGAATATTACATAGTTTGTATTCATCAGTTAATTGTTTAGCTTACAAAATATCAACCACATTTTACAAATTCCCATGCAGGTTAACAAGACAATAAATAAACAAACTTAAATATAAGAAAAGCAAGCAAATATTCTTGGTATTTTTGCCTGATATTAGGACATTAAAAATGAATTGTCAATGATTAAGTTTTACTTGACCGACTAACTGATTAATATATAAATTGTAACAACAATAGTTACAACAATAATATCTTAAAAAACAGTAATTATTTGTGTTTATGACATTTATAAATGCTTACCAGCAAATGTAAGCCTTGAGTATTTTGATCACATATGTGCTGGAAATGTTAGTTGCAAAGCAACAATAATGTTACTCTGCTGGAGAAATCCCTTCCCATCACAAATCCTGCTTGTATGCAGAAATCTATAATGATAGTGGCGGTCAGGTTTTCTTATGTCAGACACTGCGGATAAGCATCTCAATCAATAGACTGCTGCTGAGCATTGATCACGCTGGGAGGATTGGAGCTTTATGTGGATAGACTTTCACAGGGATAAAGATGTAAACTGCAGGATTAATAGATGACTTACACACTGAGAGGCAGGCGGACAGGTAAGCCGTCAGACAGGCAGATAACTGATGCAAAACTACAGGATACATATGTCACATATTTGAGATGTTTATGAGGTTTGTTTGGTTTTTATCTTAATCTGCATTATAAGTGACACTTTCTGTTTTTGCCATTCACTCCCTTAAAGATTTGGATGCATTTACATATATTTTTTCCCAAATCTGACATTTATAAAGTGAGAGTCCATTAAAGGAGATTCCACTCCCGCATGAGTTTTGTTTGTTGTTGGCCATTAACGATCTATCTATCTTTTGAGTATCAAACAACCTGTAAGATTGAAAGTAAAATATTTGAAGTTTTGTCTTTTTACACGTCTTCTATATTTTCTTTTTCCTTTCTCTCTTCGGTAAAGCAACTTGCTGCTACAGTTCTAAAAAGTGCTTTAGAGAAATTTAGTTTACACACTCACTTACTTAGTCAGCTATTCCTGCAACACGATCCACTTTATCACTGTCCATAAGCTCGCTCAGGATGTTCCAAACAGTTATAGATTTTCCGAAACTATTTCTAAATATTTTGCCAAAACTACTATGAGTAGCAAAATGCTGAACATAAAGATAGACAGCGAAAAAGTGGATTATACTGCAAAAGGTGTTTGGTGTTTTAAGCCCCCAACGTCGTCTTCCAGGCAGCGCTGCCTGGAAGGCACTAAGATTAGGCAATGGTTAGGGTTAGGTGCCTTCAAGTCGATGGTCGCAATGCTGCCTTGAAGTCGACGTTGGGGGTTGCAAAGTTTCTGTGGTGACATTTTGCAAAGAAACTTTTTAAAACCATCTCTGCAGCTCACCAGGGATTAATGTACCCCAAAGTAGATTTTGGATGGAGTGTCCTTTAAACCAGGAGTGAAGTGTTGCGATGTAGATGAGCAGTGACGGACTGGAAACAAAAAACGGCCCTGGCATTTTGCATTTGATGTAGACTATGATTTCATGACTTCTGAGCTGTTTCGTCACCTGTCAAGCCTTCTCACCTCACCGCCTTACATTTACGCTCTCTGCACCCTCAGTCACAGTGTAAGTCACTGCTGGTGCAGGCTGTTGTTATTGTGGCTTCAGGCGCTTATAAAAGAGAAACCAGTTGGCCGTATTTCAGTGTTCGCCGGTGGCCGTCTTCAGGCTCGTTGTTGTGCCAAGTGAAATATCACAGCAGCCGCCGTGTTTGAGACCAGACTGCATGCCGGCACACAGTATGTGGACAGCAGTCTGCCATTTTCTGACATGCTGGCAAACAGTGTGTTGATGCACTCAAGCACATACACACCCTAACATTTGTAGTTTTACCACAATACTTTCCTTCGACTTGACTTGCAATACATTAAAATAAACTTAAAGCTACATTCATTGGTATTTTTCTTTTTTTTATTTCCTTTTGGTCAAAGGTTTTCTTAGTTTGTGACTATTTAGTATCTGACTTGGTGGTATACCTGATGTAAAATGCAGTGTAGAAAAGGAGGACAACAACAAACACATACAGGTTACATTGCCTGGCTGTCCTCCTAACTTTACTACCACACAGCACCCAGCCTTGACTTAGCAGGTGTACAGTATCTCATCGCCACTCATGGCACTGTTTTAAAATAGCTCAATTTGTTTAGTTTAGAAACCACCGGCCAGTGTAGCTAGAAGGCCAAATCGAAGGTAAAAAGACTAATGTAAATGCATTTGTCTGACTATGTGTCCTTTCCAGTCTTGGCCTCACAGTGAGTTCTGGCATGTCTGTCAGACTCCTGCTGTGCCTTCCAGCTGTGTTAAAGTCTTTCTGGCACACAGCACGGAGCTTCAGATTGAGACACCTGCTGAGCCACAGCACACATCAATGGGAGGTGAACATATTCATGCCATATCGGTTTTAAGGGTGTTTAAATACTATTAAAGGGGTGATAGAATGCAAACACAATTTTACCTTGTCATAGTTGAAAAACGACAGTTTGGAGGGTAAATAGGACATACATAGAACCTCAAAATCCTATTGACACCTCTTTCCTCTGCAAATCTCACAATTTGAAACTACCTCTGAAAACGGGTGAATCTGAACAAAGCTAAAAGTTGACGTCAACTTCTAAATTCCTCCTCATTTGGCTCTACCTTCTATCTTTGTAACGCACCAAAATGTACATAGGCCACTAACTGATCTGAGGTCAGTTAGTCTTCTAAATCTAGGTCGCGCAAATCTCAGACACTTTTTACATTGTTTGCCTGCTCTTGCATTACTAAATTCACTTCTGAGACTTTTTTATGCGAGAAATCAACTATGTAGAGGTCAAATATGGGCCGTTTTACGAAAATTAATTGCAAATTGCAAATTTTGTCTGACTGTGTGTCGCAGTTCAGCAGGAGCTCAGCAGGCTATGTGACAGCGGCCGGTGCTGCCTCGCCGCCCGGCGTGTTCTACTTCATAGACTCCGGCTCGCTGTGAGCTAGCTGGATCTCCGTCACAAAGGGAAGCCCACGGCGCTCCATACCCGCGCAAAGTCACCGTTTGTGGGTTACTGGACTACAAAATGCCGAGACCCTGATGGAGCTCCAGGGCCTGCAGCTAGCCGCGATCTTTACCCATAGGATTGAAGGGACAGTAGCAGCTAACGAAACCCCTAATGTTCACAAAAATTCATTAAATTGAAATCGGACACCATTATTAGCTTTATAAGACCTTGGGGTCGAGGTTATATGAGTGGCGTGACGAAATTCAAACTGTAAATATACTCAAATTATGCCGAAAGTGTAGCAACAATCTTTTCCCATAGGATTAATTGGGACACATAGCCTAGCTTGCAGCTCCGGAGCTCCGCGGAGCCCCGAGCCCCGGTCGTCCAGTAACCGAGAAACGGTGACTTTAACTGGGGATGGAGGTTGCCGCTTTCTCATCAGACTGTGTGGAGCTCCTAAAGTCTGACACGTCTTACCAAATTAGAAATTAGCCATCAATTTTCGTAAAACGGCCCATATTTGAGCTTTATATAGTTGATTTCTCACTTTAAAAAGTCTCAGAAGTGAATTTAATAACGAAATAGCCTGACAAACAATGTATAACTTTGCAGTGTCTGAAATATGAGACCTGCTGTCTCGTCTCCAATGTGTTTCTATGGGGTTCTCTCAAACCAATCAGCGCGCAGCTCATCTAAATATTCATGAGAATACCATATTTTGAAGAAAAGCTCTTGTTCCAAATAGAGCCATATTCATAGGGTAGTTAAGGGCCTAATAAAATAGCATTCGGGCAATTTTCAGCCCAACCAATGTTACATATTTTATTAGGAGACCTTAAGGAACAGTGTAAAATACCCTATATAATCATTCTATCACCCCTTTAACTCAAACCACCATGCTACCTGACAGAGTTCTGACTTATGTTGAGTCCTTTTACAGAATAACAAAATATCATTTTTGGACATGTTTTCATGTTGTTAATATTCTGAATTGAGTCATTCAGTGCCTCAGTTAAACTTTTTTATATATTATTAATTCATATGTTGTTTTCTGTGCATGTCATTGTTTATTTGTGGAAGTCTGGGCTCTAAAATTTGATACTTGATGATTGGCTACAAAACAATGGAATCACAAGCGAGGTCAGGGAAGTAATTTTTTACAATTGTATGACTAACCATAAATGCATCATTCCTGCAGAATTTAAACAGAATTGTCATGCAATGAAATACAAAGATATATTTTTGGGTATAGGGGCAATATATTTTATACAGTATATGGTATAAGCAACACTGTAAATGTAACACTTATATTCTTGTTATTGTGCTATGTTTTTCACAGCTGTATTCTTTTGGTTTCAGTCACTGTTTTCCCTCGTGGATCAGGATGTTTGTGTATGCAGAAGTAATTCTTGTGTCAGAGAGCAGAATATGTTTACTTCTTGTAATATCTGTTTTTATGGAACCACAAATATGAGTATTGAGGTGTGTGAGGCTGAAAGACTGTGTGTCTCTCTCTCTCTCTCTCTCTCTCTCTCTCTCTATCTCTCCTACTTTTTTACACACACACACACACACACACACACACACACACACACACACACACACAGAGACACCACAGCTGGTTCAGACAGACAGAGGCGTGAGTCTTCATGTCTGTAGGGAACACTGGAGGTGTCAAAAACCATGGAGCACATTATTATCATCTCTTCTACCATTGCATATAGGATCAGAAAGACATTCCGCCATACACACTCACACTCACACACACAGATCAGTAATAAGACAGTGTGCACGGTCTGCTCAGAAACACTTCTGAGGGGATGAATGAAACAGGCCAGAACGGCAGGGAATTGGCTCAGTGATTTAAACGCTCGCCGGATAAAAAGAGAAAGATAAAATAAATAAATAAATGGGTCACTTCAGTCAGTGCCGATTCCCAATTTATCATTCCCTCTTTGAAAAGCCTATCAGTTTCAGTGGGATTGTCAGAGCGGGGTTATTCTGTGAGCAAGAGGGCTAAGAGTTCAGACGTCTCCCAGTGGGCAAAGTGCAGCTGAAGAACTGAGCTAATTCAGACTCTCAAAATCTGTTTTAAATCAACAGATCTGATGACAAACAAAATGTAAAAGTGCACTTATTGCAAAATTCAAATGGTTATTAATAAATATAAAAGTGGATTTCAACATGGTCAAAACGGAGGATCTTCTGGAAGTGCTGTCAGTCATCCAGCACTTCTGGGATGGAGGAGTGTGTGGAGGGGGGTGGGGGGGGGGGGGAGGTTCCAGTTCTATAGCGACAGTCACTTGTCAAAGCTTTGGATGATGCAGCCACAGCACTCTCCATCCCCTGGAAGGGAGATGGGGGTATTACCGTCAAAGAACTGATCTGAGCTTTGAATGACAACATTTTATTTCTCATTGTGTGGCTGAAGATGTTGAAGTAGTGCATGCAGGTTTTAGTGGAGCAGTTGTGTTTAAAGAGGAGGTGGGATCATTCTTGTTGTTTGTTTTTTTGTGAACTGATTATTCATAATTCCCAGTCTGAGTTGCGTCTTTGATCTGAGCTGTGTCTGTAATGCAGTTCACTCTCTTTTGTTTTATTTTAGGCCTGCTGGCCTACATTACATTCATGTCTGCTGTGATGTTGTGTGTGGAATTTGTATTGTTTATCTCATTGCTTTTATACTTTATTTTGAAACGCAACTTGGCGTTGAGTTTGAACGTGTTGGTTTCAGTAAACTCATTGTGTTTTCCCTATTTACAGTGTTTTAAGGAAACGACTATTTTTTTTTTAACTGCACTGTATGTATGGTATGTATGTACTTTTGTATGTGGTACCTATTAGGGGTGGGAATCAGTTGGCACCTCACGATTCGATTGCGACAACAATTTTTTAATGTACATTTCCATGCGTGACTTGAAAAAAATATATACATATAAATCTGAGATTCTACTCAGTTTGCTAATCACTTCCTAGACAAAGCAGCTAGACAAAGCTTAGATGTTGACATATACAGTATTTGTCACACACAAGTTTTAATGAAATGTTTTGTCTACTGAGGTTTTTATTTTGTAGTCATTCCATGCTTAAGCCTTAAACAGTCTTGTAAAAGTCACCTTCTCTCCCAGTAATCTTCCATGTCAGAGGCTCAGTCCTGTTTAAAGGTGGAGAATTGGCTTCTTAGAACATGATACATGAGGTGGTCAGATGTAATGTGATAAAGTAGATGAACAGCCTATATGTGTTTTGCCTAATTATTTTACGTAGGTTTTATTAGATCATGTGTGTATATATACAAAAAAAATGTTTTCCTTTTGGCCATTTTTGTGTGTTTTTTTTCTGCCTAAACTCTAAGTTGTTGTCCATTATCCCATCCTCTTTCAGTCACTCTGTTTTCTGATTTGTACTTGTCTGGAGACAGTAACTTTTAAATAAAAATCAACACATTTAAAAAAAAAAAATAAATAAAAAAAATCTTAAATAAAATAAATAATCGATTATTAACTTATCAGAATCGATAATCGAATCGTTCTAGAGAGAATCACGATGCATCTAAGAATCGATTATTTTTCCCACCCCTAGTACCTATGGTGTTTTACTGCTGCAGCTGTTTATTTTGTTTCATATATCTTATTTGAAAGGGACAATTCACAACACATATTTGCACCAGATTTATTTATTTATTATTATTTCATAAATTGTTAGCAGTGACAGCAATGTATGTATGTATGTATGTATGTATGTATGTATATAATATGTATATATATTAAAATAGTGTTTTTATTACATTTTTTATTTGACAGACACATTTTTATTGTGTTTAATGTTATTTTATGTCATTTTATTGTTTTTTTTTACGACTGGGACACTTTTCTAATTTAATTAAATGTAATACAATTTTAATTTTATCTTAATTTTTTTATGTTATTTATTGAGCCGGTACAAATGTCTAATTTAGTTTATTTTATTGTTTTCTTTATTGTTTATTTAAAAGGAAGCAATTGAACTAGATTTGAATAAAACAACTTTTCCTCTGTGGTCTCCTGGGCAGGCACCACCAGTATTTGTTTCCTCTCTTACTGAATAATTATCTGCAGGCTGTTTTAAAGAAACCTGTGACTGATTCAACACACACACACATTATTGTGGCCAAGCTCTTGGCATGATGCGTGTAATCTGCTACTGTCTCCTGACAGAAAAACACTAATTATGTAATTGACTCAACATCTAATTCAATCTGTGAAAGGAGGACACGGTTTGTTTTACAGTATCAGGTTACAGCTGCTATTCAAGCCTCAAGTCTCTTGCTCTGTGTGTCTTCTTGTCTCACAGAGTGAAAGGCAGAAGCACTTGGCACAACGATCATCTCCACTGTGGTAGTTTGTTATGTTCAGCTCATTGATTGATATGCTTTTTCCTTCTTTTTCTTTATCTTTACTTGTAGCTTAAGGCCACGTCTGTCTGGCTTGGTGGAAAATCCAGACAGATCGCTCTACTAAGAGGAGACTGAGCAGAGGGAGCTGGGCACTTTGGGATCTGATCCAATGACCTGTAGGAGGAGAGAAGCAGCGAAGAGGCTTGATTAAAATGGGGTAAGTTTAGAAGATCAGACAGCACGCTGCAGGAACTGCTGGCTGCAACAGGATTTGCTTCCAAACCTGATCTCTGCAACACGATGCTCACTGTTAGATAACCTCTGCCCAGTCAGAGAGGAGGGGAGATAGCAAAATAGACACTGACTTACATATAAGATCACACCGATAAATATGCATAGACAGAATTACACAGCAACAGTAGAGCCTTATGCAGGTCAAGTTCTTCCACAGCAAACTGCAAAAACCATTTCTTTATGGATCTGGATTTTAGCACTGGGGCATTGTCATGAAGAAACAGGAAAGGGACAAACAGAAACTGTTACCTCAAAGTTGGAAGCATACTATTGTCTAAGACATCAGTGTATGCTGTGGCATTAAGATTGAACTTCATTGGAACTAAAGGGCCTAGTCTAAACCATAAAAAAACAGTCCAGAGGCCAAGAGTACACAAAACAGTGTCCACACACTTTTGACCACATCATTTAAAATTTAGGGAACAATATAATACACAAACTGACTTGTTAAGATGGAGGTTTGTAAGTTTAGTTAATAATGGAGACACTCTGACAGTAAATCTGAACACATAAATGATTTATTTCCTTATTGTAATGCTGTACTCCACACACTCTGCCATCATATCTGGAGAAACCAGCCCCTGTGCATGCTGGGACATGGTGGCTGATTTACTGTCCTGTTGGTAGGAGTTATTCCTCAGTTAGCTCCGGTGACAGAGGGAGCAGAGAAAGTGTGGACCTCCAGAGATCCTTTATACTGGCAGTAATTCAGAGAGAGAGAGAGAGAGAGAAAGAGACATGCTGAGCAGCATGCTTCCTGCTATTCAGACACACACGTTCATGCTAATTAAAGCCCAATTCCAACATGTCAGCACTTTTTCTCCAATCCAAACTATGCACACACATATTTGTGTCTGCCAAACAGAAGTGCTCAGTCAGTTTCACATGCAGTAAGTCCAGAAACGTTAAGGTGGTCTTCAAGATGATAAAACTGATCATAGAAATGAAGACATTCTTCATTCACTCCTATGCAGAGCAAAGGCAAGAAGCTATTATTTAGTCGGGCATAATAATGGTTATACACCGATCGGTTTTGAGCTCACAGGGTCAATTATTCCTCACCGTTTATAGCATGGTAGGCATTCCTTTAATGTCTCTGTCTTAGATCATCGTGGGGAATGTTGCAAATTAGTGAGCAAGACTGCTTTATATGCTTAATATACAATATTGGATTTTTTTGCCATACTAGTGGCTCTTTGGATGGCTATGTCAGACGGACGGCCCACGCATTGATCTATGATATTTTGTGCAAACCGTCTTGGTCACTAGAAGATGAATCCTAATGACTTTAGTGATCCCAGCATGTTGACATTTTTGGTTTTTAGTGAAATACCTCAACAACTATTTGATGGATTGCCATTCAATTTGGAACACACATTCATGTCCCCTTCAGGATGAATTGTAATAATTGTAGTATTCTTCTGACGTTTTACCAGGCCTGAAATGCACACATGCAAACAGGACCTATACACATGCATTAAATGGAGAGATGTCAGATCGAGGGGGCTTCCCATGGACGGGCACCCCGAACAGTTTGGGGTTCAGTGCCATGCTCAAGGGCACCTTGGCGTTGCCCAGGAGGTAAACTGGCACCTCTCCAGCTACAATACCAGTCCATGCTCCATACTTGAACCAGCGACCCTCTGGTTCCCAAGCTAAGTCCCCACAGACTGAGCCCCCCAAAAAACTAAAGGCGTTCCCATCAGCCTCAGCTGTACTTTGTGTTTAGTGCTAATTAGCTAATGCTAGCTAGTATCAGCATGCTATGTTGTCTCTTTGAGCATGTGAGTATTTAAGTCAAAGCTCCACTGTGTCTTAGTACAGCCTCACAGAGCAGCTAGCATGTCTGATGAGTCTTAAATAAATGAGATGAAGTACACTGATTTGTCAGGTATTTCATTCACAATATTAACAAAAAAACTGACATCCCTGTTTGGCTTTTGTATCCATAAATAGTTTCCAGGTTCCAAAATACCAGATATAGGAGTAAAAATGGTTCCATCACATAACCAAATGTCCAAAGTACAAAATTCAAAGAAAAGATACAACAGTAAAGATATCAAAATATGAATATAAGGAAGCCATACAAATCATCTCATGCAGTATGACTCAAGCCCATCATAATAATTAAGGGTAAGCCTGCCTTAAGACTGAAACCAATGACGCGTTAGTCGATCTGTCAGGACCACGTACGTGTGTGTTCACGGTAATGAAGGAACATGTCACCCAGTGCAACAGTGTGACTCGTTATTTTTTATAGTTTTTGGACAATGGAGCTCTGTAACACTTTTATTTTGATGTGATTCTTCTTGATGTTTTTCAATGAATTGATTTCCTTTGACTTCCACTGTCCTCATTGTTTCACTTTAAAACAACACATTAATGTTCTTGGTTTTAGTTTTGGGGAACCATTAATTTAATAAACAGCCAACAAATGTCATTTGAGGGATACCGTGCTTGGTTTGTTGGAGGTTACTGATTACCTCTGATCGCACCCTTGCTTACATCCAAACATGTGAGGAATAGAGATTTATCTATTACTGCAAAGCTGCAGAGAAGCACAACGACCTGTTCGTGCTTTGGCATTAGGGAGTGTTTGAGTCTAAAGATGATCGGGTTTTATTATTCACCTAATGCATCAGGGATGAGCCCTCTGAGTCCCTGTTTCATAATCGTAGTCCTAATCACAGCCGTTACCCTGCGCTGCAGAGTGCAGACAGAATGTGAGATATGGATGATGGCTGTTTGGGTTGGGCGTTCGACATGCTATTCATACTCATTACAGAGAGAGAGAAAGAGCTGCAGTACACCCAGTTCTGTCTTGCCGGCTCTCTCGGCTCCTGGCTAATCTACAACTGCTGTCTGATTAGTCAGAAGGAAAGAGCAGAGCCGGCCGCCAGCAGACAGCCGAGCCGTTATCTTCATTACTGTTCGTCAGCTTACCGCTTTCTCTTAACGTCACTCATTTCCTCTCTCTCTGTCTCATCTTTGTCTCTTTTACCAACTCTTTTTTCCCTCCCTCCTGCACTGTCTGTCTCTCTGTATCTGTCTCTTAATCTCATGTTTTAATAGCCTGATATGCAGGGCAATAATCCCTCTATTATTATTCTTGCTGCAGAGAAAGGAAAAAAAGAGCCAGAGGGGGTAGACATGCCATTTATATAAAATGAATGTGATTATTCTGATGAAGGAACCAAGCATCACAGACAGTGTCTCTGTGTCCAGAGCTGTGGTTATCAATATTCCAATATGTGTGGACTATGCTATCGTCCTTGTGGCTGAAGAACTCTGACAATTCTGTCACATGGCACAAGTATAAGAGCTGTGCTCTATTATCAGTTTAACAAAAACCGTCTAGTCTAGGAGTCTAGTCTGATAACAGAAGGGCAATGTGGTATTGTCACAATATGGCAAATGTACACAAAATTGCATATAACAATAAGTAAATTGATATTGAATGCAGTACACTTTGTGCCAGTGTTATTTGGTGTGAACTCATTAATCAGTTCTTAATTACAATTAGCTTGGAACCATTCATTAACTCATAAACATTTTGTAAAACAATAACCTGATATAATCATATCATTCCATCAAAAGTCATTTTGAATAATTTTCCAGCTTTAGATAGCAGAATTTTTTTATTTATAATTTTTTTGCAATTTCAGACTTCAGATCCGCTTTAGTCTTTGCCTTTCAGATTCAGGATCGGATAAATTAAGTTACTAAATTAAGTGACTTTCAACTTTGGGTATAAACCTAAATTGTGCAACCAAACTGTTGTTTAGAAACAAAGAACAAAGTTCCAAATTCAATTCCAACATAGATCTAAAAGTTGAGAAAGATACCAAAGAAACCATTTTGTGTACAAAATCATCATAAAAGCATCTTGGGAGCTTACGTGTTTTTGAATGTATGTTTAGTATACAGATTAAGGTTTTATTTATATATATATATATATATATATATATATATATATATATATATATATATATATATATATATATATATATATATATATATATATATATATATATAACCAGATCTTATCGTCACACACTCTGTCTTCGTCCCTGTAGGCTGCAGATCTTCATACCTGCTGACAGTGTGTCTGAGGGCCGCTCGTTGAGCCCACAGCCATGCCAGACGTAAAGCCTCCACCACCATGTGACTACCCTTCCACCTCCTCCGCTGCAGCCTCCGCCGGCTCTCCTGCTGGCTGCGCCTCCTGCCTCGACCTCCTCATGGAGCCCTGCATCGCCAACCTCCCTCTGTCCCCCGACCCCTTGTCCTCCTTCCCCCGACACAGACCCAGCATCCCTCACTACGCAGGCCTCCAGGGTGCTCCCTTCCCGCTCATGGCCAGGTGTAACAGCAGCACCCTGCTCACTAACCTGGGGCTGAGGTACTGCTCCAGCAGGCAGGGCCCTCTGGGGGTGGGGCCGGGTCAGGGGCCGGCGCTGGACTCCTGCAACCACACAGGAAGCAACGGCAGCAGGCCTTACAGGAGTATGGAGAACCTCAACTGGAACACTGTGGCAGATTCTGGCCTGTGTGCATTCAGTGCCGCTCCCTACAGGAGTGTGGACAGTGAGTTTATTTTACGCTACACCTCCACTAGCCACTGGTATGATGGGCCTCCAGATGGATCTATGATGGGGGGCCATGGATTTGTACCCAACCAAGAGAGTCTGGCGTTTTACCCTCGACATGGGCTGCCCAGGAAGGACCTACCGCTCTTCCCTCAGTTGCTGTTTTCAGGTGGCATCGACGAATGGGATGCGAGGAAGGGCCTGCGGGAGAAACTCCGCCTCCAGAGTGCACGGTCATCACTTGAACCTCTGAAGCCCCTTCCGTTGCGGCCTCAGGTGATCCCGGGTGCTACACCCATTGAACGGGAGAGTGTGCATCACGTCAATTCAACAGTTACTGGGTCCAGACCGCTGTGCACAATGCGCATCACCAGCCCCGAGGAGATCAAGCAAGAGGTCCTGAGGCGCCTACAGCTCCGGCGGCAGAACAGCAGCCCCAACCTGGCTCTCCATAGCTCTCCATCCAGCCCAAAAGTGGTCAATACATCATACACAACAGACAACATTGCAGGTAACAGGAATGCATCAGATTCTGCATCGGAGCGCCGCAGACCTCCTGTGGGACGCCTACATATCCCTACGTTTGAGGAGTTTAAGAGGATGAGGCAGAAAGAGGGTGAACAGAGTAAAGAGTCCACAGCGGGTTCTGTGGTATCTGGAAAATCTGAGGCGGACTTGTCACAAGAAGCAGGGATATCAGACAGTAAGATATCTCCTTCTGATCGGGCCGTCCCTCAGTTGAGCTGTAGTGGAGGAAACCAAGAGCAGCGAGAAGATTCAGAGGAGCTGGAGGGAGAAATGAGCAGAGGGACCTCAGAGAGACCTCCCTGTAACACTGTGAGTAGTAACAGTCCTGCAGCTCCCATCTCCACCTCCGTTACCAGCATCTACTCACCCATCCGCACAGGCCCGTCTCCACGTTCACCCCTGCAGCCCGTGGCCAGCTCAACCCAGGAGAAAGCCCCTGCTGCAGGGGGAGATGATGGGAGCAGCAGGCGTAGGAGGAGCAGTCTGGAACCAGCTGGGTCAGTTCCTTTCCCGCCCAGCAGGGAGAACTGGGGTCGGCCCTCCAGCTGCTGCCCAGCACTCCTTCTGGAGGGGACGGACCTGTCCAGCTACGGAGCCAAGATCTATAAGATGAAGGATGGCCTCATCGGCTCTGCACTGGACCTCATCAAGAAGAGGTTAGTTTGGGAGGAGGGCAGTGTATATGTAATAGTATTCAGATCCTTTACTTAAGTAAAACAAAAATAAACACTATGATTAAAGCTAAAGGTCAAGGTTATATGTAGCCTAAGGTTAAAATACTCCATCACATGTAAAAGTCAAAATTGCATGCAAGTACATTTTGCTGTTCATACTTTATGAAAAGTGAAAATCACTCAATATATCATATTTATAACGTAGAAGTACCATTCAATTGAAAAGCTCAGGTTAAGTACCCCAAAATGTACTCGAATATACTGTTTGTATTTAGGGACTTTCACCATTGATTATTGTGTGTGTGTATATTATATAATTCTGACAAATGACAAAAGTTAAAGTAAAAGTAGGAAAGCAGGAATTAATTGAGTTTTACATTGTAGTATTTCTGCTAACTTATGCAAAGAGTCTGAATACTTCTCCCTATCAAAGTGGAGTTGTGAAATTAATTTGTGTGTGACTCCACCTTTAAATACAAGCCATCTGCAGGTAGAAAAATGAGAACAAAAGATCTAGTATTTCTATTTGATCGGTTTGTGCTGCACTGTACTTGTAATGAGACTTGAGTATTTCAGCAATAGGCATGTTGCTTTTAAATCCAGTCAAACTCTTGGCCAAATTTAGATCCTGTACACATCATCTGAGCCCTGTAGCAACCTTCAGCAGCAGAGGTGTGTGTGTTTATCAGTGAAGTGTATGTGAGCACACTTCCACGTCTGTGCTTTGTAGTGCCAGACTGTTGTATCGGTGTGTACGAGTCTATCTGTTTAAGCCAGTGTGCGTTGTTGTGTTATCGATTTATCTCAGTTATTGTGATAACAGCTGTTGGAGCTAAAAGGGTTGGCTCTGCAGACAAGACTGTGGGCGGGAGGCTGGCATGAAGCATGACAGACTGGAAGACTGGCACCGTCCCTACAGACTTGCTGTTTCTCTCTCTCTCTCTCTCTCTCTCTCTCTCTCTCTCTCTCTCTCTCTCTCTCTCTCGCTGTCAGCAATTGGCTAAATAAATGCAGGCTTCACTCCACTGTGGTTCATTCTGATCAAGGACAAACAAGAGTAGGGTGTGTTTTACAGAACTGTGGTGCCATTTGGGTCCAGGCCTCCATGCATTGTAAATATTAGACCCTGAGCACAGAGGAGCTACTTGATAAGGCTTGTTGAAGAATATAAACTCCACCCCTCTGCAGGCTGTGATAGATGGGAGATATAGACGGTATCTTTCCCTGCCTGACAGGACTCTCCACTGACTGTCGCTTCTTTGTCTGCACTGCTAGAAGTGATGATTGATGTCTGAAGCTCGACTGCATGAAGGCAGCGGAAAAATAACTGCTGTGTGTGTGTGTGTGTCTTTGTATATATGTTCAATATGTGAAAGTGCAGAGCTGCAGTCTTGGACTGCAACTAACATTTATTTTTTATGATATATACATATAGTCAAAATGGTGAAACATGCCCAAAATTATGTCTTTAAATTCCTTGTTTTATCTAATCAACACGCTCAAGGATCTTTGAGGCTGTATTGGACAAATTTAAGTTTTGAGCTGATGATGGCACTAGAGAATCAGAGGATCAGCAAAGTTATTGAAAATCATCCTGAGGGGGCCATGAATTTCTGTACAAAATTTAATGACAATTTGATCAGTAATTGCAACAAAAACTAACACCTTCACCAATGTAATTAGGATTCATCCTCTTGAGAGACTCTGAAAGTCTGTATAAAATGTCATGGCAATCCATTTAATAGTTTATATATTCTCTCGACCAAAATGACTCACATTGCCATCTCTAAGGTCATGTCGTTAGCAAGGCTAAAACTAAAATATTTTTAGGTGGCGATAATGTAAAACAGAGAAAAGCAGCAAATTCTCACATTTAAGAAGCTTGAACCAGAGTGTTTTAGTATTTTGCTTGATTAATAATTTAAACAATTATCTTACCTTCTGTTCTCCCAATTGATTAGTCAACTAATCATTTCAGCACTGATGCAGCCCTATCATAGAGCCTATTGACACCCCCAGCAGCTCACGTTCAACATTGTTTATCCCAAGTGGACAGATCTTTTATGTTCAAAAAGCGCCCAAAATGCACTACACCGTACGCTCCCCCCTGTGATTTAAATTTGACTTGAGGCTCTGTGAATATTTTAGTACTTGGAGATTTATTAATTAAACATGACTGTATTCTGTGTGATCTCTGCAGCCTGAGGTATTTGACTTTCACCAATAAGTCTCTTTGTCTTTGTTGTAAATGTATCATGCAGCCAAACTATCATACAGAGCACAATACAGCTCTAGTTGTATTATTACAGTAATATTCATATTATTTCACCTAGGAGGATTTTATAAAAGTGAAAGCATCTCCGAGTTTATTGTATACTGCAGTGAAGGTGCACCAGTTATGTAAAGCGTGTGGAGGGAGGCATGTGTCCACTGTATCTAACCGTTTCTATTTATTTGTCTCTATTAGATGCACACTCATAAATATATTTCATTGGAGTGATATGCATCGGCGGAAATGACAGCCGGGCTAATTTCAATGTCACATAGTGCCGTGTTGAGCGGTGATCTATCACATACAGTGGTTCCTTGATGAATTAAGCTGCAGGTTATTACTTCCCATGCATCATCCGCATTGTGACAGCTCATACTGTGAAGGAAAGGCATTTAATGACAGTGTGGCAGTTTGTCCGAGGAAAAACCCGTTGGACGCTTTTAGAGCTGCGTAATCAAAACTGCATTATTTATACCTGGCTTTTTGACACACTGGCAACAGTTTAAATAGGACATCTGGACACTTTTCATCTGTACTGTGCTGGCTTTGGTGATTACTTGTGTAACACAAACCAGTACAGGTTCCCAGGATTTGCTGTAGTTTATTATGAAAAATGTGTGCGAGCCAAAGTTGACGTGTCCACAAAGAGCTCAGCAATTTAACTGGTTTGGGAGGGACAGAGCTCAGAAAATACAGTTATGTAAGAAGCATTTGAATAATGAGACCTCATGTTAAATCGCCACAGAGATATTTGAGGATACCTACCAGCCGTAGTGAACTGCATATCATAGCAGAGGTTAATACCTAGTGCTGGAACAATTAATTAATTAATGGATTGACAGTAATCAGTTAATTGTTTATGTCATTTAGCAAGCAAATATCCAAACATTCTCTGGCCCCTGCTTCTCAAATGTAATTTGATTTTTTGTTTTATATCAGTGTAAATTGAATATCTGTATCAAAACAAGCAATTTGAAGATGTCACCTTGGCTTCTGGGTTATTTATTGGTCACTTATTTCCAACAACAATGTAAAAATTAATAAATAAAAGAAGTTGACAGATTGGTCAATAATGGACATGATCTGTAGTTACAACCCTATTTAAAACAAACAATAATCACAGTTTAAGAGATTGGAATTGGACAAAGAAAATGCAAACGTTCGTCTATACAGCAGCCACAGTAACAGCAGCAGTTTAACTGCTAAAAAACAATTATGTTTACTGTGGACATGGCAAGAAACATATACATGCAACATTACATTCAAGCTCAGGAGCCCATATCACCAAATGTATAGCTGCTGTTGGATGAAACCATAAAGCCATGCTATGATCAACGCTAACCCCACCTGTTCCTGAGACTAGCCATCTCCTCTCTTGTTACATATACCACTTGGGGGGGGGGGGGGGGGGGAGTCAATATTTCAAGGATGTACAATACAGCCTTTCTTTCATTCTGAGAGCCAGACATGGTTAAGACTTTATGGGTTTTGACCCCTGGGCCTTTTAAACCCGCTGAGCCGATAAAGAACCACAAACACAGTTATTTGAAGTAAAAAATATAATAATTTTCTAAAATTGCTGTAACAGTAGGTTTTTTTTCTCTTGCAATGATACTGTGTTTCACTCTTGTGCCTGCTGGACAGTAAAGTTCACCAGTGTTTGAGAAAAAAATGAATACAATGTATATAGTTCCTGTTGTTAATAATGTGTGAAAGCACAATTTAAAGATGGGTGCATTAATTTAAAGCTTTACTAATCAATATGACTACATATAAGGTGAAAGGAATCTCTGTGAGGAACCCAGACAGAGTCATTAGCTTTTATAGCCTCTTTTTGCTCATACTTTTGGTTTGATAGGACATTTACTGTTTTTTCCTCCTCAGTTTTAAGAATTCAGTTTGATTTACTCACTAAAATCTCTCTAAACGGAATCTTCATACTGTCCAGCTGCCAGAATTCAGGGCAGAGATGTTGATAAAAATGTTGATATGTCCATCTGTTGACACGTCCATCTGTGCATTCTCAGTAATTAAGCTTTACAAGCAGCCTTTCAGACTGCAATATAGATGCTACAGTTATACTCTCTGATTGGTGGAAGGTATACCTGAGAGAAAGATCTACAGGCACTACTCAGGGCTGTGAAAATACTGCAAACTCCTTTGGGTTTTTGTGGTAAACAAATAATTTAAATGTATGTTATTATTTATAGTCAGAATTCTCCTAAAAAACAACAACCTGTCAACATTATTGCAACATTTATAAATCATAAAGTATCAGTCTCCATTAACAAAACCTTTTACGTTTTGTTAGTTTTAAATTAAAAAAGCTTATTTTTTTATTATTAGACTACTATTTATTAGGAAAGCCTGATAACCAATTCCATTGTAAAATATTGCCAGAATGATATAAATATATAAACGCAGGATATAGCATGCACAAATTACAGTTTGGATTTGTTTGTTTGGTTTTTGAAGAAGGTCTTGACCTCATGTGTCCCCCCACCTCTGAATCCAAATCCACACTGTTGTGGAGACCAAACCAGAGCTAAAAGGAGATTGGATATTAGACTTATATTCATCAGGTGTCCAGAAGCACGACTCCAAATGATTGAGCATGTTGCTTTGTGTCGACTGGATGTTCGCCATAACAACTTTCAAAAGGCGTTGTCAGAAGTGTGTGTTGTGGTGGTCGTCTCTCCCCCAAGTGGCCATCAAAATAAATACAGCTTTAAGTAAAATGGGGAGACATGTCTGCCACGAAGCTGCTTAGACTATTTTGTGGCATTTCTTTGCCTTTTCAGTAGAGAGATCGGACAGGAAATGAGGGCTTAGAGAGGGATGGAGAATGACTTGCAACAAATGTCCCCGGCACATGGTCAGAATTTGACTGCTATAGGGTGCACAGTCCTCTGGTCTCTGCTGTATGTGTTTGTTATGTGCTCTTACAAATGCATGCATAATTCCTGCAGGCATGCATTTGTGGTTTGTGCTTATGGGTATGTGCATTTCAGTAAAGTGCAATTTTAGTGTACAGTGGTAGTACAGTGTGTTTGTACCTTTGTGGGCTGTCTCAGATCATGCTGGCTGTGTGCTGCAAGAATGGATCCACACTTATCAGACAAAGGAATGAAGAAAAAGTATTATGCCTCTATGTGGTTTTGTGTACTGGCAGTGTCCCTGTTGTCCAGGGGTTCAGGTGTTAATGTCTGCTGATGTGTCTAATTGCTGTCCTCCTGAAGTGGGGTTGAGGGTTGGGGGGGGGGGTAGGAAGGGAGGGGAGGCATTGATTTGGGGGTTAGAAAGATGATGGAAGAGGAGGAGGGTGAGTGGTGGGAATAGAGGAAGACACAGCAGGAAGCAGAGAGGCATGTGAGCTTGAGAGGGAAGAATGTACGACAAGGATGCTGTAAGAAGAAGAGAACTCTGCCAGAATTATAATTTCAACCATCCTCTCCCTCCTTCCTCTTCCTCCTTTGACTTTTCTTCTTTCCTCATTTACTTCCTCTTCCCCACATTCTGCTTCTATCCTCCTCCCCCTTTCCCTTCTCCTACATCTCTTCCTCCCATTCTTTCGCTCTCTCCCTCTCCTTACCTTCTGTTCTTCCCCTTATCCTTCTCCTTCACTCCCCTCCCCTCTCTCCATCCATCTCTCTCCCCCTCTGTACCGCCGTCTCCTCTTCTCTCTACCAGCTGCAGTGCAGAGATCTCCGCCGAGGCCCCCGTCAGGCTGTCAGGTGACCGGGACGGAGGCTGTGACATCACCACCCCCTTGGCCGACTGTCAGCCCTCCGCCGTTGCCATGGCAACGTCGGCAACGGCCTGCAGAGCCGAGGCTGGCGACGAGACGCCTGCAGGAGGAGGAGGAAGAGAGGAAGCAGGAGAATGCGTAAGGATTCTTTTGCATTTTGATGTTTTTATGTCTTAAATGTGTCGTCTGTGCGTGTATTTGCTCTGCGCTTTTCATCGTTTCGTCGCAGTGTACAGAAACACATAGATCTATTGGTATTTAAGGATGACTGGGAAAAGCAAGGGACTGCGACACACATGCACATCACTCACACATACTGATGCAGAGGTATTTGTTGAGACAAGAACGAGCATGCAGCGCGCTGTCCTCCATTAGCAGCTCGACATCTGAGGTTTCAGTAAAAAGAGGATTAAGCCACCCTCCAGCAGTCGATTGCCGGTACCCTAGCGCTTCATTCCTGCTCTCCGCATGACTCCTCTCTGCTGGCTGGCTGCATCTTGACACCAGCCTCAGTTCCAGCTAGCATTGTGCTCCTATCTGCATCTTCAGAACAGAGGAGCCGGACTGACACGAAGTCACATCTTGCTTGCATGCTACAAGGCCGTAGGTAGTTTAAAAAGCAGATGTCGGGGTGCGTTTGCTTCTTGCCTTTCTCATGTTTTGGCTGTGAATCTACAATCGACCCTTCCTCTGCATTCCTAAAGCGAGGGCTGCAATTTGATAATTCGGCGGAACATGAATTATTCTCTTTCATTTTACCTGATTGCTGTAAGCTGTATATCATGTTGTTCTCTAGTTTAGAGAGATGAAAACCTTCCTGAGCCTTTCCATAATGTGTAGCTGTTAGTTATCAGAAAACTGTCAACATTTGTGGAGGTAATCTTTCATGTAAAGCCAATATCATCAATTGCAATGGATATGGACGATGCATCTGGGGTGAGGGGTCGTGTGTCATAGCGATGACCTTTTGAACTTTCCATCTTAGGTCAACTCTTTGGGGCTTGATAGACCCTAAAAGGATTTTTAAAAGCCACGTGATGATTGTTTGTCGGTGCAGAATTCTGCAATATGTCGGGGAATTCCTTGCTTTATATCAAAAAAAGCTTGGAAATGCTTTGAATTGTCACTAGGGGGACATCTCTCATCTTCAAGGCTGGGTGGTTTCAAGTTGTGATAAGAGCAGATTTCTGGATGTGTGGCCATGTTGTGTTTAGACTCCGTTACAAAACTTGGCAGACGATTAGTGCTGCGTCTCAGTATGAAATTTGGATTCTTGTCAATTCTACAAGCTGGGATCAGAGAGATAACCAACATTTGTTATGTAATTATGTCATGACAGTGAACACAGTGACATGACAACTCCTCACACAGACGCACACACAGCTCCACAAGCTGTGATTTCTCTCTTCATTTTCACCTTATCTCCTCGGAGAGTTTTGCCCTTCTTCATCTGTTGCTATAGCAACATGACCGTTTGATTGACACACATGTCCTTCCAACCAGCAGCACACCAGTCTGGGCTGCAGGCGCTCCAGCTCGGACGCAGCCTATGAGCTGGCTGAGACGGTGAGGGCGCAGCGTGAGTGCCGTCTCCGGCCCCACTACAGCGATCCCATGCCAGCCGACGCCTCCAAGCGCAAACAGCTGGAGATGAAGATCGCTGCAGCCGCCCGACTCCACGGCCAACGCAGAGACCGCGACAGAGACAGTGGTGAGTACATGACACACACATGGTTGACAACTGTGTCACTTTGTTGTTGTCAGTGTTTGATTGGTTTTCTGTATGTAATCCATTGTATTTTATTCATTGTACTTACAGTAAAACAACAAACTTTTCTGGTTTAGCCGAATGTTTTATTGCACCAAAATAAAAAATTCACAGTTGTGGACAAGCTGTATAGGTAAAAATGAGTAGTGTGGCCTATCCTGAAATATTTGTCCTGAAGCAGTGCTTTATAAGTGGTATGCCCATGTTTATCACTTGATCAATGATTCATTAGGCCATTGATCATTCCTTGAGCCTACTTTTTCACCAAACGTCATGAAAATCGGTTTAAAAGAGTCTTTCAGTGGGGCGCCTGGATAGCTCACCTGGTAGAGTGTGTGCCCCCATGTACAAAGGCTTAGTCCTTGTTGGCTGCAGGTTCAACTCTGACCTGTGGCCTTTTGCTGCATGTTATTCCCCTTCTCTCTCCCCTTTCACATCTTCAGCTGTCCTATATAATAAAGACCTAAAATGCCCAAAAAATAATCTTTAAAAAATAAAATAAAGTACTTAAGTGATTTAGTATTTCACTTCCGTAAAATTTTGGGGATTTGCAAAAGACAGATGTATGGTCAAACTACAGCAGCAGAGATAGATATTTTGTACTTTGAGTCCCTAATATGGATCAAGCTACAAAAACACTGGATGGTACATTTCCCATAACCCAACTCGTTAGCATCTTTTTGTTAGTTCCTCCTCCTCTACCTGTCTCCCTTTTAATCTTTAGGGAACGTGAATCACCCTCAATTGTAAATGAACCTCCGACTAAGCCTGACATTACAATGCCTCGCATTTAAAAAAAAAAATACGACTGTTAAGAGCTGCATTTGTTTTGTTTCTCTCATGCAACTTAGTGTCATGCTTGTCTCTGAATATGTTGGCCTTTGCACTCTGTCCTCACCTCACCTCCCCAGAGTTCCCCTGCTAATACTGTGCTCTTCCCTGTCAACAGAAGCTCGTTGACGCCACAGAATGTCAGTCAATATGGCTGGCATATGCTAATGATGACCTTGTTGCTCTTAAAATAAAACGGTATACACACCAGAAATATTTTTTTTTCCCTTAGTACCAAAACATTATCATCATCCAGTGCATTAATACATAATTAAGATAGCACCTGTTTAATGAGCCAGGTGTTTAAATAAAACATTTGAAACCTTGTCACAGCAAACACATACAGTCTCTCTGTTTAGGTTTAAACGCATGCACAATAGTATTGACAAGCATAGGGACAAAGGTTAAGTCCTCGACTGGAGGGTTAGGGATCAAATTATTGGAGAAAGATGATATCTATAACAGTTTCTTCATTTTGACATGACCAGTAATGACTAGTCCAGATTAAATAGGCATCCATTAGGGAGGCTATACGTGTGTGTGTGTGTGTGTGTGTGTGTGTGTGTGTGTGTGTGTGTGTGTGTGTGTGTGTGTGTGTGTGTGTGTGTGTGTGTGTGTGTGTGTGTGTGTGTGTGTGTGTGTGTGTGTGTGTGTGTGTGTGTGTGTGTGTGTGTGTGTGTGTGTGTGTGTGTGTGTGCCTCCATGCACACAGTGTGAATAACAAATACTGTTTAAAGTAAATCTATAAACATCATGAGCACTAATGAATCTGACCATCTCCACCTCTCTCTCTCCAGCTCCAGCAGCAATTCGTGGTCGCTCAGAGCCCCCTGGTGAGGAGCGCCAGGCGGGTCTGGGTGTGACTCGCTCCGGGCAGCATCGCTGGAGCACCATCAGCAGCTTGAGCGTCGACAGCGGAGTGGTAGGCCTCAGTGATGAGCGGGAGGAGGAGGACAGCGAGCCTCGCCGTTACCGCAGAAACCGGGGAGCCGAGGTGGAACGCGTGGACAGCGGCATTGGCCCGGGACTGTCCCGTACCTGGAAGAGACCATCTGCCTCTCTCAGAGCCTGGGAGGCCCAGAGACCCTGTCCAGACTGTGGAATGAGGGACGGGGGCTCCAAAGAGCGAGGAGAGCGCATGTGTGAACGTTGCTCCAAGCTGCGCACCGAGCGCAAGGAAGCCATCCTGGAGTTTCTGAACACAGAGTCGAGCTACGGCGAGGACCTGCGGATCATCAAGGAGGAGTTTTACTGCCCCATGCAGAGTGCTGGGCTGTTGACCGCTGAGCAGCTCGTTGTGGTGTTTAGCAACGTTCAGGAGCTGATAGACGTCAACGACCGCTTCACTGAACACCTGCAGGACAGCATCGACCAGGCCTTTGACCAGGTGACCCACTCTCTCTCACTCTCTCACACACACACACACACACACACACACACACACACACACACACACACACACACACACACACACGGTGCCTACAAAGTATTGAATTTGGTACCCTGCCCTACCTAAAAACCAATGTCTGCTGTAACTGCAGCAATCACTTGCTGTTTATAAAGCATTTCATAAGCCCTACCTCCTCCACCCCAGCATTGACCTGTCCTGTATAGAGACTAAACACCCCTATCACTGCTGTGCTGAGCTTGGTGTATGCTTGTGGGTTGGCATTCTTATAATGTTTGGTGGCTGAACACATTTAACTGTCCTAGCAGATGTTTTAGACACAATAACGGACAACAATACTTAAAAAAAAAAAAAAAAAAAAAAAAGTATGGCAGCAAGTAAAAAGGCCATAATAAGTTAAGTTTACAACTAAATCGTATGCAATTTCACTTGCCTTTCTCCAATGTAAGTTTTCTATTGACGTATCTATCCATCGCTGCGATAATGTCTGTATTATGTTTGCATTGTCTTCATAAGACACAAATAAGTTGCACATTGACCATATTCTCTCATGTGGTTTGACCTCAGGGAGATGAGGATCTGCTCACAGTGTACATAGGAGAGATCTTTCTGGAGTTCGTCAACATGCTGCCTGCCTTCCAGACCTACTGCCTGCAGCAGTCCACCTCGGTCAACTTGCTCAACACACTGGAGAAGGAGAAAGAGCTGCTCAGGTACACACAGAGGATCCTATAAGGATTATTTGTGTGTGTGTGTGTGTGTGTGTGTGTGTATGTGTGTGTGTGTGTGTGTGTGTGTGTGTGTGTGTGTGTGTGTGTGTGTGTGTGTGTGTGTGTGTGTGTGTGTGATGGAAAAGTTACTCTGGGAGCTTTCTCTAGTTCCTGCCATGACTGTTATATATAATTAATCTTAATGGAGAAGACAGCGGCTTATCACTTATTCAGACGAAGTTCTATTTTAAGAGGAGAGCTGCAATGATTCATATTTTTAGACAGAACTTCAGCTCACCCATGAGTCAGGCTGTCCTGTGATTCCCATTAATCAGCTTCTTAAGAGTTTTCCCAGGACAGGCACAGAATGTCTCTGTTTTCAACTTCATTTTCTCTCGTTCCGTCTTTTTAGAATCTTCCTGGATGTTTCCCAAAATGACAACACAGCACTGCGTCGTATGAACTTGCGCTCCTTCCTCATGGCGCCCCTCCAGCGTGTCACTAAATACCCGCTTCTACTGAGCCGCATCATTAAGGTCACTTCCGAATGCCACCCCGACTACGCACGTCTCCGTGAGGCCAAGAGCCGGGTGGAATCCCATCTGGAGCACATCAACATGAAGACTAAGCAGGAGGGCAACGGCGTCACCTGGTCCCTCCGCTCGTTCCGCCGCGACAGCCGCAAAAACCGGGAGGTCATCAACATTGAGATGCGAGAGGTGTCGATGAAGACAGTGGGCTGGGCGAGAGAAAACACACGATTTGTCATGGAGGGACCCCTCCAGTTGTCCCAGCCGGCAGATGGTCAGTGGGTGAAGAAGGGCACCAAGGCCCTCAAGTTCCAAAATGTCCAGAGTCTGCTGATGGTGAGGATACAGCGAGCCGGTGAAGCCCCAGGACAGGGCACCGAGCTGGGGGCACGGGGGGATCAGGGAGAAGGTGGTGGTGACAGCATTAGAGACGGAGTGCTAGTTATAATCAAGGACAAGAGCAGCGGGAAGTTCACAGTGCTGAGAGAGCCCATCCGTCTGGGAAACTGTGTGGTGTCGACAGATCCGGACTGTGAGGACACCTTCGAGGTGCTCGATATTCGGCGGGAGTCTTTTGTTTTCCGCGCCTCGGACAAATCTCGCACCCAGCAGTGGTTCCATCAGATTAAGAGATACACTCGAGACTTGGGCACCTGGAGGAAAAGACGCAATGCTTTGCCCAACATCATGATCAACACAAACCAGACCCGCTCCTGAGACTAACCACCCCCCCCCCCGCCTTTGTTACACTGTAAATAACCTGAATCCTTCTACTGCAAAACTAAACTGGCAACAAGAAGCATTTTGGAGTAACGCCATTGTTAAAACATGTTAGATTTCAGTAAAAAATCGTTCTCAAAGTAAACGGAAGATATAGCACTTTTTTCTTACGAAGTTATAAGTGCGCCATACTGTCATGAAGTTGTGTGTGAAGATTCAAGTCGTTAACATTGAAAGAAAATATCAGATTCTTGGACAACCAAAAAACTTGGGCTGTGCTTGTCAGCCTTGATTGTAAAGACGGTTTGCTCTTGGAGAAAGAGAGCTGTGTTTCAGTAAATAAGGAGTGTATGTTAAAAAGCATGACTGACCATGGCTGACTGCAAAAAGAAAAATTGTAATGTAATTTTTTATACAAGGCGGTGGGTAGGGAAACATTTGTTTTTGGTATGTAGTGGTGAAAATGTGATCGAGAGCTTTGTTCAGTGGTTTCTGTTTGTTGTCACTGCCCTCTACTGTCTGTGTGCCGCCCTCTACTGTACGTTGGCGGTACAGCAACTTTCACTGCCAGAGATGCAGTTGAGCAGAGCCTCTCTGACAGGCTGAGCAGACCTCCTGTATCACTGTGTTTAAATGAGAACTCATATAACAGCAATAATCTCTGCCAATTTCAAAATAAGTAGCTACTGCACATGCATTTAATTTTCCAAGATTCCCTTTGGTATTCTGCGTTCAGGTGTTACTGAGTTTGATGTGGCAGATTAAAGTCTCAAATCTAATCATGTTTATAGCTTAAAGCTTACCTCCATCATCCTGACACAAAGGAATTGGAGTTACAATCATTTTAGTGCCATCAAAGCAGTTTGTGACAAGTCTAGTCAGTCTCCTTTAACTGTTTCCTGTTAACATCATGTCACACAGGTAAAGTTGGACACTACAGTTTCCCCCACTGTGTGTTGACTGCAGAGTTTTTCAACCTTGAGTTCAGGACTCCATGTAGGGTCACACAGACCGGGCCATGGGACAGAACAGGTGTATGTTTGATGTAGCTGTAGGGCTGCAGTTATTTGCATTATTGATTTATCTGATTTAATCATTTGGTCTAATAATGTCAGACATATTAAAAAATGGCAATCTCAAATTCCAAGACCCTAAGAAGTCTTCTAATGCTTTGTTTTGTTTGACCAATAGTCTAAAACCCAAAGTTATTTAATTAACGATTATACAGAGAAGGGAAAAGCAACATTTGAGAAACTGCAAGAAGCAAATGTTTGTCAATTTTAAATAAATTACTGTACGTTTGTAATTAGAACTCAATTAAATAGGTTTGAAATATGTAACTATTCCTATATAATCCCACCCTCTTCCCATGACCCTATAAAGCAAAGTTATGTTTTATTTTTAAGTTGCCATGATAACATGAAATCTCTCCAGCTGCTGGGGACATGGCAATTTTGGGTTAAAGGTTGGAAAACCCTGTTTACCTGACTCAACCATCTCGTCCTGACAGTTTTACCTTTGTTATGTGACCTAGCGATGAGCTGTTGTGCCTTGGTATGTCATTAGTTATGCTAAAACATACTGAAATATTTGCAACCTGTCACAGTAGCATTGATCTCTGACAGACAGACTAGACTGCCCTCTGTCGGCACTTGAGACCAATTTAAAGGCAATGTAATTATTCCTCTGACAGTCCCTGGCTGCTCATGTGATAACCTGATCCTCTTATTTTTGTGTGTTTTTATTTATGAAGGCTTTATTTTCTTTAATGCACTTTATTATTCAGTAATAAAAAGTTTTCCAGTATAACGACTGGTAAAACATGTTTTACCAGTCTTGTTTATTTACAATTCTTCATACCAGAAGGAACCTAGTTGACCAAAGCTGATTTCAGCAGGTCGAGACAACGCAGTCATCAAACCAAAACCACTATTTAAGACTGATACTGTTTTATGTTTTCTATGAAGTAGCACTAATAAAAGGTAGCAAATCACTGTTTTGGAGGGCAGGGCTGCTCAACTCCACACCAATACTCCCGTGCTGTCTGAGGAGGCCGTTTCAGATGAACCCTTTCAAAATGAAAAAATAAAAAAAAACAAAGCCTGCTGAAAATAGTTTCTATTGTTTACTCATTTGCATTTGAAAGACCTAATGTATTATTTCCCCAATGTAATATATTGTGAATTATATTAAAAGATTTTAAACACGACCTTGCTTGTTGTATTTTTCTGTGCAAAATGCTCATTTGTAAAGTCTGATGAAGCTGGAAAGGTAGAGTGTAGAAATATATTTACAGTAATTTTAAGCATCTTTAAAGACAACTGATTCAAAGACAGGAATACATACGGTACAAGTGAAATGCACTTATCACTCCAGCAAAAAAAAAGCACAAGATAGAAAGAGTGAACATGTTTTTTCTAGAACATACAACCCAGCTCCACTACAGTCTAGAAGCAAATAGAAGCATGGATGCCAACAATAGAAACAAACCCTGACATGTTTGTAAGTAGAAAAAAAAGGAAAACCAATCACATGCAGAACATGATATTCTGACTATTTCGTGTACGCTCATGGATTTCCAGAGAAAGCTTAATCACCTGACAAACAAATATTAAAATGTCCCAGACGTACTGTATTCATTGGCACTGCTCTGCAAGGTTTCCCTGCTGTTGAAAAAAAATTACATGAAAAAAGGAATCGTAGAGTAGTATTATAACACGTGAAGTGCATTTTTTTTTCTCCATTTCTTTGGCTCTACCAGTCCTGAAGCCTCATTTATAAAAAATAAAAACTAGGTATGTGCAGGTTAGGGGATAATGATCAAAATCCAAACGGAGGCTTTTCTTCTCTCATCTGGTAAGAATGCTGTAAAATGTATTTGGTTGTTCAATCATTTTGCATCAACCATTTCCTTTATAAATGAGGCTCCTGGATCTGTTTGGGTGCAATAACACGTTGAGTCTTAAGAAATACAACCAGGTGTATCTGGTGAACACATTTCACTTTTCTTTTTTTTTTTTTTTTTTGCAAATAAACACAAAAAACAAACAAAAAAAAGCTGTGTGCGGCTGGAACACTCCACTCTGAGCGGTCTCCGCCCAACTTATCCAATTAAACATCAATATAATGTAATCTTATAATAACATGTTGACTGTTGTAAATTAGACGGAACAGTTGCAAAACCGACTCAGTGAAACAATAACGATGAATAAGATGAAGCCGAGAACACAGATTTACAAAAACCAGCAACAAACTGAACCTTCGGTTTGGAACGAGGGTGTCAAAAACTGCCAACGTCTCTGTCCCCCCCCCCCTTCTGGCACACTGCCATCCATCTAAAGCACCTCTCATGCATGCATTCGCACAAACACACACTCATACCCGCGCGCACACTCGCACACGCTGTCCTCAGCTGCTGGAGCCTCAGGTAGATCCCTGGGTCTTGCCTTCCAGACGGGGTAAGGCGCAGCAGCCTCCGAGCTCTACTTGTCCCCAACAGTCTCGCCCTCCTTGGCCAGCCCGCGGATGGAAAGGTCGTAAACCACCTCCTCGATCTTCTTCACGTCATACTTGAGGCCGTCGTAACGCTTCCGCAGCGGGTCGTTCTTCAGGTTGAGCAGGCGGAAGCCAGAGTCCAGCTCGTTGATGAAGTTGGAGATGCGGAGCGGCCGGGTGTAGTCTCCTGCTGTGACGCTGTTTACTGCCAACCGCGACTGGAGGAACAAACAGCATAAATTAAACTCAGATAATTGTGGCACTGTCATTTTATTATTTTATTTTATTTTATTTTATTTTATAGGATTAGAAAGCTGTATAATGCACTAGACACTGTGAGCTAACAGCAATCTTGGAGGTTCCGGTTGGTCAGTGAATCACTGGAATTGTTGGGTCTTTGTAAATTATAGAGTGTGGTCTAGACCTACTCTATAGAGATAATTCCTGTTATGATTTGACACTATAAATAAAATTGAATTGAAGCCATGTTCCGATTGGTTCATTTGTAGACTTATGTCACAGCAGCAGTCAAATTATGAGAGTTTTGCCCTAAATTTCTGACACTGTCAGGATTTTGACAAGGTCAAAGTTCTAAATCAGCCCGCTGGTAGACGTGTCTAACAGCGTGATCTAAGACCACCGTTTTGGATTGACAACCAAATATTTAAAGTTTCTCTCATGACTGTCAACTTTAATCTGCCACGTCCCGAAATTGCACAGCGTATAGGGGCCCATGAAGTACTCCAGGCCACAGGGGAACCCTAATGTGTCCTTCTGTCTGCCTTAGTATATTCTTGATGTAACACGATAGCAAACAATAGACTTACCAGTTCACTGGCCATGATCAGCACACCTGCCAGGTAGTCCTCTACATCTAGGTGAAAGCCTTTCTCTCGCACCACCTCAACTGTAGGGTGAAGAGGGCAGAAAAAAAAGAGAGAGAAAAAAAAAAGAAGGGGTAAAGCTGCATTCCTTGGTAACAGTTACACACCAACACATTAACTGATACCTACTGCCGAGTATCTTGGCCACTTCCTCCCGAATCACAAGAGTTTCATTCTCCAGGTAGACAACAAAGGCTGCTAAAAAAACCAGGCGCTGCAGCACAAACCGCCAGTGTTCGTGGAACCTAAAGCGGGATCAAACAGGTCAGAGAATGAGAGATAAAACACTTCGCTTGGCCACAATAATCCACTCACTATCTGCTTTCCAGGTTGTTCTGGGTAGATACACACATTTCTGCAGATTAACTTTGTATGAATGAACTATAAAGTTAATTTTCGGACGACAACCCTTCCAATCAATCATCGATCGATTGATCAATCGATTGATAGATAGATAGTTTATTCATCCTGAGAGAAAATGTAGGCATCCAGTAGCTTAGACAACCATAACACAACAAATACACATATATTTCACATACATAAAAATCACTCACAGAAAAGTAAAGAGTTAAAAGGTGCTATGGTAGACTGTGTGCAATGGTGGTAGTGCAAAAGTGAACAGTGCAGGGATTGAACAGCGTAATAGCTTATTATTAATTATTAACTATGACTATGAAAAAACAAGAATGTAAACATAATATAATTGCTTGACAAACAAGAAAAGAAATAATATACATTAAGAACTGTATATAACAGGGAATAAGTTATACGATGTAGATGTTGTGACAGTTCAGATTGTGTAGGAAGCTGCCAACTGCAACTTTTGTTTAAGTGGTTCCTACCTGTAATATTGCTCCGCAGGAAATTTTGTTTTGAGGTTGCAAATTTGTGTCCTGACTGTGCAGAACAACTCCCGTGCCTTTGCACATTTACTGGGAACTAAAAGGAGAAAGGGGGGGGGGGGGGGGGGGGGGAGAGAGAGAGATTCATTTTAAAATTGACAAGTCGAAATTGGAAAGGCAAACATCATTCCATCAGTGCCAGTCAAAACAGTGTATAGTGTGTGCATTGCTCACTTTCTTTGAAACCAGATGGTTGGTGGACACTTTGGAGTACGGTTAGTATTTCTCTGGCTGTCTGCTCCAATGTCTGGACCACCTTACGGATATCCTACAAACAAAGTCCAAGTACAAGTGTTTTTTTTCCTTTGTCTTAATACAATATAACGTCTTTTCTATTACCAGATTCATACCCAACTCCCCTAACGGGTCAGGTCAACAATAGAAACCCCACTTGTAATGGACCATTGACGCCTTTTCTATAAAGTCCAAATCATGTCAATGCAATGCTATTCTTTTAAATTAGGCCCACTTCGTATTTTAATTAACTTAACGTTGTGTACTTTCATGGGCCGATTTAAAGCGAGTAATGCCATAACGTTACGTTAACAGTAAAACAACATGATGAAGAGCTACACCTTAACTTGTCAGATAAGGAGCAGAATTAAATCGACCATATTTTAGATGAAGTTGCGTGTTAACATTCTCGGCGAAACCGGGCGCAATTTAAAGCACGTGGAACAAAATACGACAGGCAGCGGAGCGTAACGTTAATGTCATTTATATTTTAGGAAAAGTGACACACCTATTTGATCAACCTTTATAAAATAACGTTAGACGGCTAGCTAATTATCGTATTCAATCATTGGAGGCGCTGTTAGCTAATAAACAAGACTTCTGTTATTATAGTGCGGTTTCTGAGGTAAAAATATATGCTGTGTGTTGACATGATTTGGCTCCGGTTATCCGCTAGCTAACTGTCTCTGAGAGCTAATATTGTGTGCGGCTTTGCAGCGGGCTGTCCATTCATACCTCTCTGACGTCCTGGTCGGCGCTCAGAAAGCCCTGGATATAATTGAACATCTCAGTGACAGACATTTTTGATTTGAGTCAAGCTATCCGGACGATGATGACGATGATCCGTCTTGCAGCTAGCTAGCTAAGCTAATTCATAAAAACATCAATGTGCACGCCACCTCTGCCTCCGCGCTTTGTGTGGCGCGGGGAGATGATGTCATGATTTCCAACGTCATGTCGTTGTCGCTCCATATTTTCTGCAAAAAAAAAGTATAATAATAATAACAATAGTGATGATGATGATGATAATAATAATAATAATAATAATAATAATAATAATAATAATAATAATAATAATAATAACAATACTAATAATAATACATTATAATGAATAATAATGCAAAGGGGATTTTTTTATTTATCTTCTAAGGACTGTTTACAAAGACATCGTTAGGCTATAGTATTTTATTTTAGTCTATTATCTCTATAACATACCATCAATACAATTTCATCCATTGTGTTCATTCATTATTTTTTTATTTCTATTACTTGTTTGTACACTTGCAGCACACAATTGTACACAAGCTGTAATCTAAACAAACTAACACACTTTTCATGGCATTATAAGACTGCTAATTTACATAGTATAATTTGTTTCTGTTGTATAAAGGCAGAATAATAATATAATTTAATAGGCCAATGATTAGGAAACCATAGTTTATACAACACGGGTCTTTGAGCAGGTATGTGGTTTACAGAACGGCATTGTTTGCCGTTTAGAGATGTGATGACTGCTTGGCCGGCCTGCTTTAAGTTCTGGTGGAATACATCCTGCATTACCTCATTCACCCTGTTGATGGAGCCAAAGTAGCACACTTGTTAATGTTACCTTCACGTGCTGCTCGAAAAACGCAATATCCAACGCAAAACAGTCGCACTATTACAAGCCCATCTCATGAATACTGGGAGCTTTTTTATAACAGTAGGAGATGAAACATTTGGCAAACTCATTGGTTAGTCACTATCCCTGAAGCTCTTTTTCTAGTAAGAATGAAATATAGGCTACTACTAGAAAATAACACAAATATCACTTCGTTCTTTTTGTTTTATAATTACCATTTATCTACACTTAAGGGTAACCATTTTTATGCTTACTAGTATGCTAGGCTATCGATTGGCTCCAATAAAATGAATATATCTGTCATCTAAACGTCTCATCACTATGAAGCTTTTCGGACACAATTTTTTTTAAGATTTCATTTTAAAGGAACAAAAATAAAAAATACTTAACATAAGTAAAAACTAAACTAAATTATTAATATATATATATATATATATATATATATATATATATATATATATATATATATATATATATATATATATATATATATATATATATATATATATAAACTATATCTGACTATATCATATGTTTTTATTTACAAAGTAACATTTTGACTCATCTCATTATTAAAAAATATGTATTGACTTTAAAATAAAAATCAACCTCCCACATTCTGATTTTAGGTCTACCACTCTCACGCATGTGCGCGCCACTTTGAGTACTCAGATTTCCGACTGCTCCAGAAGGCATCACCACAGAGCTCAGCTGACGCAGAGAGCAGAGTCAGTCGCCTGTTGCTCCAACTAGTTAACCAGACAGCTTGTTATCGCATGTCAGGAGTTAGAAACCGGCTCATTCAGACTCTCTGCTCGTTCATGTAACTGTCTTATCTAAACCGTACCGTGTTTTTAATGCCCCTGTCTTATTCGTTACCTTGGGACTTTGAAACAATGCAGCTAACTGCTGTTCAGCCGACCCTTTGAGATGGAGAAAACCTCAGCAGAAGATGACTGCGTGGATTCAGGAGCCGAGACTGGAGGGTGAGTGAAGCAGAAATCATACTGAGATATGACTGATCCTGAATATCATATTTTTTTAAATGAGGGAGTAGGAGTAGATTCTTTTTAAATAATTTAGCAATCATTTTAAAAGGTAATTTTACTTTTTTTGTGGAAAACCAGACACAAATCCTGTCTTGAGCATATATTTATTAGAAAGTGTGTTAATGTAACGATATGCCGAATTAAAGCGAGTACATGTTAACGGTGAGAAAATATGTTACCAGAGCTATATCTTGTTATATAAGCAAGACAACATTAAATCGACAGAATTTGAAATGGAGTTTGGCGTGTTACCAATCTCAGCAGCGAAACCGGGTATAATCGAACAAAACCGAAACAGAACGTAGCCTAATGTAAATATATATTTAGGAATCTGATAAAGTGCCGGTAGACATCTAGGGTTATTGATCAGAAGTACATCTTTGCAGGTCCAAAATCTTGTTATCGTGTGTAGGCTATACTTATTATTTATTTATGATGATATTCCTGGATTGCAAGTATTGCACCCCTGTGCCAATACTTGATTAAACAACTGATGAGGGCATATGAAGGAGGTGTGATCCTAATTGCACATTAACATTTAACACATTAACATTAAGTTTATCTATATCTATTGAAACAGTTGTACATTTTATTTCCAAATTGTATATAGCCTATTTTAAATGTGCTTGTGTAGTATTCTATTATTATTTCATGTATATTGTTTCCTATTATTTAATGTATACTCTGTGTGATGTGTGTCTGATATTTTGCTGCTGCAACACCGTTATTTCCCATTTTTTGGGATCAATAAAAATTGATCTATCTATCTATCTATCTATCTATCTATCTATCTATCTATCTATCTATCTATCTATCTAATTCTTTAGTAGAAAGTTAAGTCTTAACAACTTAGTTGTTAATGAGTACAGCTACATTGTTGTTGGTCAAGAATGTTTTGACAACAGAAAGTTAAATGAATGTATTCTTCTCTCTGTTTTCAGCCATTAGACAAAGATGTGCTTCAGTTTATCATGCGGTATGTCTGTATACTGCTGGATGTGGTGTTGTTGTAGTGAAGGATCTGTGTTTGTGTGTGTGTTTTAGAGGCAGATCCTACATAACCCATACCCCTTGAAGTCATCATTAAAAATCTGAATGACTCAGATCTGTTATAGTATTCAATCTTAAATACATAGACATACTCTATAACATAGTGTGTTTTGACACGTATGGGATCTTATTTGATCCATAAAATAAAAACATGTGATACAGTTATCTTTTTAACATGTTTTTTTGAGTATTTAAGTAAATATCAAGAAATGCTCCGATAATTCCTGTTGTCAATATCACCCAGCCTCTTAGCTCTTCTCTAGTTATGAGATTTTTCAGGCTTATAAATTGTAGCCTGTGCAGTCTTAGGGCCTCTATATCTCTAATACTAACTAAAATATAATTTATTTATCAATAAAAAATGCTTATTAATTGGCTTCCTTACGGTGTAAATGTGCCAGATTCAGCCAAAAATCACATTTTTCCTCTGTTGTCCCTGGGCAAGATTGATGTTAAAAGTTGAAAAGAACAAGAATATCAGGCCTCCATTGTTCTCTTTACTCTCATATTGAAAGTAAGTAAGCTCGAAAAATCATCTGACATCAGTACATCCCGGAGTCACCTGCGTCCATGGTATTTCATTAGCTGAACTGGAACCTAACAACATTATGTGTGTGAAAGAGAACGTGTTTCATGGGAAAACTTAGCAGCAGAGAGCTCTGTGTAAAGTGCTGATGTAAAAGGAAAATCATGGAGCGTCCAGCTGATAACCAGAGAGCCCTCTATCAGGTCACATCCTCCACCTCTCCTGCCTCATTCCACTTCCTGTTCAGCTCCCACAGCCACTGTTTTTAATCATTCTCTTCACTTCAGACTGTCTCTGCATCTCCCCTTCAGTCCCAAGTCACAGACTTCATAGAGACCTTACTGTACTTTAGAAACATAAATAAACAATTATACACTTCCTTATAATTAAAGTCTCAGTCGGCCTGCCCTAATAGACTCTGCAGCTCTGTTTTAGTGTCTTTTAGCTCATTGTTTTGGTTTTACAGGACATTACATGTTTGGTTCAGTCTCATCAACCTCATTTCCAGCTACATCACAGCAGGCAGCTGTTTTAAGCAAACAAACTGTGCTAAACCCACTGTAAGCTCTGCCTAGCACCAACAGCAGCCAGACAAACTTGGAAACTAGCTGGTGAACATAGTATATGAGACCGATTCTTTTCTCAGGGGATGGTAGAGACCAAACCAGAGTTGAAAGGAGAGTGAAACATTCCAAATGAATGTTAATGTCCGCCAGATATAAATTGGCAACTGTATGCTAACATGTTCTTTGTAAAAACTTTATAACTTAAAAAATAGAATAATATAATAAAATATACATTAATGTTGTGTTTTAGCTTGTTCTGCTGCCCTCAAGTGTCAACAAATAAATAATGCAGCGTTAAGTTTTTGACGTGGTTGCGTGAATAATAATGACGATGGAAGTAGCATGACAGTGTTATAGTTTTATGGAGGACGTTGAACGGTTAGGCATTATTTCAACCAGTGGTGGAATAAGTAAGTTTTTCACGTATCTGTACTTTACTTAAGTACAATCAATAGTGCATACTTTTGACTTTTAATTCGTTACATTTTGCAGCAATTATCTATACTTTCTACTGCACTACATTTCTACAACGTTCCGTTACATTTTCGTTACATTTCAGATCAGTTTTTCCCCCTGACAAAACGTCTTCCTGACCATCACCTTATATATATATGTCAATGACCATCACACGTTTGCAGTCCGCAGGGAAGCCTTCAGCAGCGGCCGTCCAGCTCCCGGTGGCGCTCGCGATATTACAAATCCCACTATGGCCACACCAAGACCCGCCCTTCAATAGCATTTATTGGCCAGGCGCGTACCGCTCTCGGTACTACCGTGGCTGCTCCCGTTACTGCTGCTGCTCCCGATACTCTGCTTGGTCATATGTGAAGCATCCGTTCACATAAGGTTAATATACAACCCGTATATCTATCTCAAAAACACTCCCGGTCCTCCTCAGCTGTGAAGCCACGTAGGCTACTTGTTGTCCAAGCCTGTGTGTTCTCGCTAAATAAAGTGTGCAGCATTCACTGTCCCGTGGGAAATAATGCCAAGTCGAGCTTCATGCAGATCACCCTGATAGATAACCAGAATTGTAAGCCAGAATGTAAACTGGGCTGCAGATAGTAAGCACAATTACATTAACCTAAACTAACTTAATTAAAATGCCACAGCCCATACAGTTTTTTTATTATTATTAGAATATAGACATTAAGAGAATAAATCGTTATCCAAGTACTTTTACTTTTAATACTTAAAGTACATTTAAAATCAGCTACTTTTTACTTTTACTTAAGTAGGGTTTTCATTGTTGTACTTTTACTTTTAATAAAGTAAATATATCTCTGGTTATTTGTACTTTTACTTAAGTACTGAGATTCAGTACTTCCTCCACCACTGATTTCAACAAGGGGAACTGTTGTTCACATTCCATATCCTACCATCAGTCAGCATTGGTTTCTTTAAACCATGACAAAAAAATCTTTCCCGAACATAACCAGACCTTGACTATAGAGGTGGCAGGCCATAAAATACTCACATGAGTCACGGTTTAGACGTGAGGATTTATTGCTTTAATGTTCTGTGTCTTTCTATCTTTATCCACGCTCTTCATCTTTCTGTCTTTCTGTTTTTTCCTCCCTCACTCCCTACATCCCCACCCTAATCAAATAAGAGACAACTGAATCTGTTCAAACAAGCCCTTTAGACTTAAAGGTCCTATGACATGCTGCTTTTTGGATGCTTTTATATATTCCTTAGTGGTCCCCTAATACGGTATCTGAAGTCTCTTTCCCGAAATTCAGCCTTGGTGCAGAATTACAGCCACTAGAGCCAATCCCACAATGCACACATAAATGGCACATCCTAAGGAAAGCTTCCTTAGGATGTGCCATTTCTGTGTCTGTAGCTTTAAATGCTATTGAGGAGGAGAGAGGTGGGTCAAGGTGAAGGGTGGGGTTGTGGCCTTGACCAACTGCCACTTTGCTTGTTTGCAAGCCATGCTATCTCTCTCTTTCTCATGGGCGGGCCAAATTCTCTGGGTGGGCAAAGCAGAGAAAGGGGAGGTAACCTTGCTCCTTAGGACCTCATAAGGAGGAGATTCCAGATTGGCCCATCTGAGCTTTCATTTTCTCAAAGGCAGAGCAGGATACCCAGAGCCATTTCTAGCCACTGGGGGGACCATAGGCAGGATGGGGGAACTCATATTAATATTAAAAAACCTCATAAAGTGACATTTTCATGCCATGGGACCTTTAAGAGCCCATCAGGTCACTCTGCAGTCAAACCCAGTGTGCATGACCGCACTGCTGCCTGTCTTCACTTCACTTGGAGTTTATTATCTTTGGACGGAGATGAAGCAAGGCAGCGTGGCCAGACTGGGAACTCCAGCCGAGCTGCTAACTGGGGGAGTCCTGCCAAATACACACACCCAAGGGAGCCATCAAAACAGATCTGTAACTGCACACACTACTACATCCAACTCTACCCCAAAGAGTCATACACTTAAAAAAGTATTTTTTCCACATTGTCATTTTTTTCTGTGCACACAGGGACACGTCTGTGAGTTTCACTCTGTGTCCTTTTTGGAGGAACCTTCTGGTCATTTATAATCTGCTCTGTATATTTGTCTTTTCTTTCGCTCCCTACGCCAACATTTTCCCCTCTGCAGTACCCCATCATCTTTTCTTCTTACCTTTCTCTGCTCACCTCTACTACTTCCCATCCATTACTTTCTCTACACCACTAATGCCTCTATTAGTTAGATTAATAACCTCATGCTGCAGGAAACAGACATGTTCCTCTGCTTCCTGCTGTCCTGTAGCTCCAGAGGCTTTATTAGTTTAGAGATGGAGTGTGTGTGTGTGTGTGTGTGTGTGTGTGTGTGTGTGTGTGTGTGTGTGTGTGTGTGTGTGTGTGTGTGTGTGTGTGTGTGTGTGTGTGTGTGTGTGTGTGTGTGTGTGTGTGTGTGTGTGTGTGTGTGTGTGTGTGTGTTTTTTCTCACTGGTTGTCAGCTGACTCCCGTGGGACTAACAATCTCAGGTTCTGTGGTATACATGTGACCTGAGGTTTCACAGACAGGGAATTATAACACGTGTGGGATGCAGGCTAGCTCCTCAATCAGTCTTGTATGTGGGCATGTATGCTTCTTGTATGTTTAAAATCACAGACATTTGTGTATTACACTAAATGCCAGAATGTGTTCTCTAATCCTAGGAGATCAGATTAGCAGAAATCTAATTTTGCTTCCCTACACTGTTATTCCGAATTAGTTGACTTTACTAGAAATTTGCAGGGAAACATAACAGGTCAAGTTGTATTAACACAGAGCTGTAAGTTGATGCAGTAGACAAATCAAGTTTACATTAGGGCTGGGCGATATGGAGAAAATCAGATATCATGATATTCTTGACCAAATACCTCGAAATCGATATTGCGGCGTATTCCAGGGTTGACAATTGGTGCTTTAACAAAATATCTTCACACTTAGATTTTAGATAAATAATCATCAGTAATGTGGACATAATGTCTAAGTGGGGAAAAGGCAAATAACAGTACAGCTAGAACAGTCTGGTAAGATCAGAAAAGTACATCACTCTACTGTAATGCAGCCTTTAAAACTAGTAAAAGACAACACTTATGTCATATCATGAAATCCAAAATCTAAGACTGTAGCTAGTCTCATATCACAATATCGATATAATATCGATATATTGCCCAGCTCTAGTTTACATTAGCAGTCATTACTAAAATCATTAGTAAACTTTTTTTTTTCTGGAGTCATGATGTCTAAAATAAGCATTTTAAGTGAAAGCTTTAGTGCGTAACTTTTTGATATTAATGAACGTCCGTTACATTCAAGCCATTGCCAAATTAGTTGATACAAAGCTAATGGTGGGGGTGGTGCGCGATCACAGAAGGCTTGTATCATGTGGATGCGCCAAAAGTTTTGTTGTCATTACTTGAATTCCTCATGGGGGAGACAGAAACTACGCACTATAGCTTTATAATGCAAAGAAAGATAACAAATACAAAACGTTCGGCTACTTATCACTACTAAATACATTCCTTTATACATACCTGATTATGTTCATATAAATATGTTATTTCCTTTATAACAGTATAGTCCTTAGAACAATGTATCTGTTACATTTGCTCCAAAAAATATACACATACAACATTAGAATTTGTCAATGTATTGTACTGTGTAGGAAGTTTCACTCAGAAAACAGAGTTATATCTTCCTCACTGCCCAGAAGCCATCAGTCCCAACCCGGGTCTCGGTCATGGTGCAACAATAAATGTAGATAAACATGAACACTAAATCAACCATACAAAACTTAAACCCAGATAACATTAATGCACACCCAAAACATTAACAGAACATACTTAAAACACACTTTAACTAGGACCTTTTTTTTCCATGAGCCTTTGCATCGCTTCAGCGCAGAACAGTTGAAATGACCCCGTCCCTCCCATACAGAAACTTATGCTGCATTCCAGACACAATTTTTAGCCCCTAAGTTACAACTTCAAGTCACGACTCACGACTTGGTAGCGTTCCAGGCAAAGCCACGACAAACCCTTATAGCTAGCGTCAGCTAGCGGCTACCTAACGTTGACGTTAGCTAGCACTAGCTAGCACTAACTGATACTAGCGATTTCTAGTCAGCAACATATTTTGGGCTTTATTTAATAAACATAACCTGTAGTAGTACACAATCATATGCGTATTGTTTTGATTACAATATGCAGAATTACTTTACGTTGCCTATTTATGTATCTTTATTTCTATTTCTCACTGTTAATCACCGGCGTCTGTACAGCATCAACAGGGTTTGGTTTTTTGGGGGGCTTTTCCCCTTTATTTCAGAGTGACAGTGGGGGATGACACGCAGCAAAGTTGTTGCCTGGAACGCAGCAATACACCACATTAGCACAAACTGTTATTACATTTCTGTTTGTGTTCGGATTAAACAAATTAATTTAATTATTAGTTAAATAGTGAGCTTTAGATGTGATGGTAGGTGTATGTTTGCCCTTTGGGTGGAGCTAGGCTAATCACCTTCAGGCTTTAGCGCTGTACATGCTGCATACACATATTTTCAGTAGAATGGGAAAAACTGAGAGATATCTCCGACTCAGTAGTAAAAGGCTCATAAGCAGCATAACCACACATAACACATGAGATTGATGCCAATCTTCTCATCTAACTTTTGTTGTCTTTTCAAAAATGTTGAACTGTTCCTTTAAGTAAAAGCATCAATACTGATGTAATAATCCATTACAAGTGAATGTCCTGCATTCAACATTTTCTGATAACACCTACGTACTTTGACTCACGTTTCAAAAGAAAAGGTACTCATTATTGCATATCATATCATTACATTTATATGCATGAATGTGTAAGCAGCATTATTGCTGATTGGAATGGGGCTAATTCTAATTACTTTATACACTATTGAGCAGTTTATTCTTTAATGATGCCCAACGATCATATTTTAGAAGAAGTATGGAATAATGAATCTTAATCTGCAAATTAACTAGTAATTATGGCTGTCCGATAAATGTTAAAATGTAAAAACAACCAGATTTCCCTCTGGAAAATGGTGGAATGCAATAAGTACAGGAGCATAACAGAAATACTCGAAAACCACTATGAAATGTCTATGTGCATTTTGGTGACTTTTCCAGTTAGACCTCTCCTGTTTAGCCAGCTGTCAGCACTTTATTTGAAATAGGAGTGTGTCATCCTGTAAATCATGTGGATTGTACTTCATACTGTAATGTAAACTCCTGTCTCCTCTCTCTGTTTCATGTCCTCATTTTCTCTCTTGCTCCCTGTCCACATTGCCTCTCTCGCTCTTTTTCCCCCCTTCTCTTTTCTGTCGTCCTCTGCAGGTCTGATTACAGTCCCTTGTCCTCAACCAGCAGTAAGTAAACTAATGGTGACATAAAGCATTGTTAGCAGTGACTCAAACACACACAGCTCAGTCCCAGGACTTTATCTCCCTAATACACACTGACAAAATAAATCCACTCACGGGGGAGGATTGTGTTTGTGTGTGTTTAGTGGTCCGTATGGCCTACAGCACGTTTTAGGGAGGATTTGTTTGTATGGTAAGAACAAATTGCTCGAATGATTGTTGTTTTCTTCCTACTTCCACCTTAGCGTACATTTACTGTGATGGTACATGCTAGAGACATTTTGCACATTGGATATAGTAAATGGTTGGCAATCATGCAATCAATTAAATAAACATTTGTCTTGATGGGGCAATTGAAAATAAATAAACAATAAAGCTTTGGGAAGCATGTTCATTTCACATGATTGGTACAAACAAAACTTCTTCTTAGTGTGCTGTTAAAAATAAAATAATAATATTTTCACCTTATTTGCATTAGTTAAAGCTTTAGTGCGTAACTTTTTGATATTAATGAACGTCTGTTACATTCAAGCCATTGGTCTTGTGTTTAGGCTGCTGCGGTGGGGACCACAGGGGATGCTGAAATAATACGCAGCGGCCCTGCAGGGAAAAGTTGAAACACAATTATCTTTTGGAGAAATATCACCCGACATCACGCTGCAATGGCCACTCACGTAACCGGCAATCAGAAAACGCACAATGGAGACACAAATGGGCCATTTAAGTGACACTCGCACACCCCCGCACAGTCCTTCACTAATCGAAGCAACACCGGATTTGGTGTGAACGCAGATTATTTATTTAATGTTTATTTGACAGGGACAAATGCATAGAACATTACTTTATAAAGAATACAAAGTAGATGCCATGCATACAGGTTTATAGCCATGACTAATTTGCAACCTCTGTCCCTGGCATTCAACTTCATACATAGACAGTTGCTTATAGAGTTATACTTAAATGTATCTATTGTATCTATGGTGGCTTTCATTTTGATTTCTTTTCATTTAACTTTTTGTGATAACTTCTGTGATGCTGATATTGATACCACAATATGATATTGATCACATATAGGGATGCAATATGATATTGTTGGACTTATTGTTCGGTTGTTTTTAAAGTTTCATTCAAATGGATGAAAGTGTGTGAAATTGTCTTCGTAAACACACATTGAGTTACAGATCAGCTACTAAATATTGTTTGTTGTTATAAGTGCCCACAGTGCTTGAACTACGAGGTTGCCACTTGCTGCTGAGTACTTTTGTACTGTGTGTGTGTGTGTGTGTGTGTGTGTGTGTGTGTGTGTGTGTGTGTGTGTGTGTGTGTGTGTGTGTGTGTGTGTGTGTGTGTGTGTGTGTGTGTGTGTGTGTGTGTGTGTGTGTGTGTGTGTGTGTGTGTGTGTGTGTGTGTGTGTGTGTGTAGTTTTGTGTGAATGTGTGTATAATTGTGAAGATCATGACCTCTCCCCAGTCTGATTGCCAGGTCTCCGGGCCTTTCACAATGGGAGGATTATATCCAATATTAGCCCATTAATCTGGTCTACAGGAAGCTGCGTTATCCCACCGGCACCACACCCGCACATCAGGAAGTAGAGGACCACCACACACACACACACACACACACACACACACACACACACACACACACACACACACACACACACACAGAGTGATGCAGCAATGTTTCCTTTGTCTTTACTGTATCAGATGATCTTCTGCCCACTATTGTCTCTGTCTCCACTGGAGGTCAGGATGGGAACAAAACATGCACAGCCACATTGTCAGAAAACACAAGAACTTTAAATACAGTATATGGAAAAGTGTGACCACAATTAGAAAGACACTACTGGACCAGAATTGCTGGTGACTTTGTTTGCTTTAGGAACTCACCATGCCTGTGCATCACTCGTGATGTTTCGACTGAATGTCATCCAAAGGATGATTGGAATATAATATAGAAAATACTTACCAATTCCAATACATGGAAAATACTTCTGTTTAGGGGTTAGGTGTCCATTTACTTCATATAACAAGGCCCCTCAAATGTGTAACGGGTATGGTATGTTGAACTGCTAGTAAGGGATTCTCTCAGGGTTGACAACAGTGATCTCTGAAATTATTGAAAATCACAGGAAGGTCTTTGTCCAATACTTGCTGTGAGACTGAGAAAATTAGTTTATGAAAACATACACATCCTACACACAGATAGAAGTGAAATAGCAGCGTCAGCTTATTCATCAAACTGTTGCCCACACTAATGATGACAACAAAAAGGATGGGACAGATTAATGATTTTCCAGAGATGTGAAAGGACGATACAGAGAAGTCATCTGTCTCAGCTCTGTGTGTGGCTGTCTTGTTTTTGTCCTCTGTGTGTGTATTCATGCATGGCCGTGTGCGCTGAGGAGTTCATATGCAAACGTGCATGCAGCATCAGTCTCCCTCGTCTCCTGCCTCCACAGAAGTATATTTAGGTTCTGGTAGAGAGCGTACTCATGTTTATACAGGTGGTCTTAACCCCTGACCTTTGACCTCAGCTTAGACCAGCCATAAGCCCCACTTTAGACAGACTGATATCATGTTAACCACCAACATCAGTATGACTGAGGTTATACTCTACTTTAGGTCCTATGCAACAGACACTGGAGGAATTCAAATGGCTTGAAATTGAAATTATGTCAATATGTTGTCAGTTGTTTAGGAGTCTATTACTGTTAACTGAGCAGCCCCACTGGTGCAGTCGAGGGTCAAGCATTTCACAGTTGCTACTTAAAAACAACATAATTGTTCATTTAAAGCTTTTGTAGGCTGAGCCATACTGCTAAAAACATTCAAAATATAAGCATAAAACAGCTAAAATGAATAAAAGTCATTATCAAGACAAGTCTAGTCTTAGACAGGCAGCTGTTTCATACACTGAACAAATCCGGCTAGATTAAAAATGTAGTTTAAGATTAAACATGATCTCACTTAACAGTGTAGTTTTTGCCGTGTTGAAGACTGAAGCCAATTCTGGAAAATGGAACAAATAACAAATGATATATATACAACATGCTGTACCACTGCCACCTCTGCATTAGAAATAAAAGTAGCTAAAACCTTGAATTTATATGTATTCTTTAAAACGTTTCATGAATGCAAAGGCTTTTGCAATATTTTTTATCACTCAGAGAGTGTTAAGAAGTGGAGATTGTGATTGCTAATTTTCATGCATCAGCAAACAAAATGCTAAGTGTAATCTGTCTTTTATGCTGTCAGCAGCTGGTGTGTGCAGCATCTTTTGATCGCTCAATAGGAGGTAAATAGGTTTTGATTCAAGAGGCTTCAACTGAGCCCCACCTCAAACACTTAATCACACAACATCACTTTCCATTGGTCACAGCAGATGAGTGTCCATTCAGCGTGAGTGACCTGTGACCCCACCCCAATGGGTTTCTGCATGTGTGTGTGTGTGTGTGTGTGTGTGTACATGTATGTAAGCCGGCTGTCAGAGTAATGAATGTTTTTGGGCCAAAAGAAGGTTTTTTTTTATGCATAGGTCAGACTGTTACAACACAAAGACGCCAGGCAGAGATGCCAATACAAATATAATAACAGAGGATGCATGATTTGTCACACTTGAATATCTGAAAGAAATCTACTGTAGATGTATTTATTATGCACAGATGTAGACACATGAAAGAGAGAGAAAAGAGAAAAACTTGGATGAAAGATGAAAAGACAACATGAAAATTATTCAGGATTCATCCAACGTTTGCAGGTAATGGGAAGCAAAACAAAGTCTGTGGAAATATATCTTTCTAAGAAAGAAATGAGGAATGAAAGGAAGATTTCAAAACAGTGAATAAAATAAATATGCATCAGCATATTGAGCAGTTCAATGAGTCTAGACAGGATTGATAGTAGTCTAACAAAAGCCTGGGAGTCACAAGTTGATGTCAGGGGTTTATATTTTCAGCCTGTCACCAGCAGATGTCTGCTTGCTGAGACACGCACACACACACACACACACACACACACACACACACACACACACACACACACACACACACACACACACACACACACACACACATATGCATATGTGCTTTACTCCATTCACACTTGCAAAAACAAACAATTATCTGCTGACAAAATCTGCTGAAAATTAATTAACCTTGGGGACAAATACTCTTTATTTCCGGTAGATGCTTCACAATAAAAGTCACCCCATACATTCCCAGTTGAACACTCTTAAAGTGAACACGCAGCAGTAGGAATTGTTTTTTGGTTTGCATTAGCAGGCATTTATACAGCTCTGATACATAGATTGTGGGAGAGTGAACAGTAAACAGAAAGCCTGATATTAATTAGATCAAATTACAAACAGTAACATTGACTCTTTTGTGCTCTAGTAAGCAACTTGAGTCACAAAAAAAGGCAGACTCTGTCAATTGCAATGAAAACCACTATACAGTATGAAGAAGTATACAGAATGTAAATACATGTAATGTCTATTGCTGAAAAACTGCTGGTTATAATGTGTAACTAATGTAACTAATGTGGTTAGTCCAGTCCTTGGTTCTCTGTGATGCTGTTGGTCAGTAGCAAACCGTGACCTGCTACTGACCAACCTCATCAAAAAAGTTATTGTGGTAGTGTAAGTCGTCAGCGGTAAAATTATTAATCTTTACCGCATAGTCAAACACTTTGCTCGTCCAGACTGCCTGTGCATCCAGTAATTCCCGTGGCCCTGCTCTTGTTATCTGGCTCAGACAGGCAGCAGATTAGCAGAACCAGGAACACATGTGTATGCAAGTTTAAAAAAAATCCACTCTCCAACATTTGTCCACAACCCCCTGTTGTATATCAGGCAGTGGATTAAATACTTATTTGTGAAAGTGCAGGAGCCTGTCAAGTTTTACTTTCTTCCTTAAAATAATTCAAGCTCTGCTGTAATTTTAAGTTTCACTTAGAACTGCTGAACATCATGCAGACGTGTAAAACTCATTTATCTGCTGGCAGACAGATATATACATAGACACCGGAAGACAGAGAGGTGCTTTAGGTTGCATTTTTATATTTTGTTATGTTTTACTTTTGCTAATTTTAGTTTGACCCTGACCTGAAACATTTCGGCACATTACATTTTTTAAATTTAAGTTTAAAATATTTGGTTGTACTAGTACATGCGCTTTTGATTAAAATTCTACTTTTTCATTTTTTAAGGAGGCGCAAGTCAACTATAGCTACGTGCTTGTGTTTGGAAAGAAGAGATACGCTATGATATGTATTTTTTTTAATATCAGTACAGCTTTAGTTCTGCCTCACGCACTTTATTTCTGTGTCTTTGTGTTTGGTGTATAGTATATTACACCCTTATTGGTTAAAGTAACGTCTGAGCATTCGCTACCTCTTTTCCTTTCATCAGCACAGACTTGCATTCACACTCAGACACTGGGGAAGATGACGCACTGGTCTCTGTTAGAAGGACAGTGCTGAGTATTTATTTACACGCGAAACCATTCGCAGTGATGTCAGCCAAGGCACTTTCAGCACAGTCCGTTTTGAATAGCACCTGATGGATCAAGGACCACCCGTAACAACTCAATACAAACACAAACACACACACACACACACACACACACACACACACACACTGTCATGAGGCAGCCTGGATTAAGTGTTACCAAATGTGCGTACTCCAAAATGAGGTTTGGACTATGAGGCTGTGATCGCAGCTAAATACGCTTCAGTCAGCTGTTTGTTAATGGTCTAATTGAAGCAGTTTTGTCTGTCAGCCTTGTTGTGGGCCCTTCGATTTAATGAATTAGTGAGTTTGTGCTCACTGAGTGCACATTCAGTACAGTCTGTAATTAGTTGCACAGTGAAATATGTTTTGTTGTTTTGGCTCTGCTCTCCTACCACATTTACAGTGAAAACAACTATGAGGACTATGTGACTATGAGGTTGAAGATGTTTTCACTGCTTGGAACCGAACAGGACTACAGGACTGTAGTCAGACTAATTTCAATTTTCTTAGTTGGTACTGTTGTACTGCTGCTGATCTCAGGTCTGTGTGTTAATATGTTTAATACCCGGGTGCCTCCAATTGATCCTGCACCAAAAAAAAAACAAGATGTAAATCCTTACATACCCTTCTCATCTCCATGCGTGTTGTAACTCTTTCCGCTCTTTCCGCTCCACCGGTAGCTTAGCCTAGCATGGATCCTGAAGGTAATCAGTTCCAACTAGCCTACTGCTCTGAATAAGTGACAAAATAACGCCAACATGTTCCTATTTACATGTTGTGATTTGTATAGTCACGGTGTGTACAAATAACAAGGTCATATGAGACAGCCATCTTCTAACTGTATATAAACTGGGAACTATATTCTCAGAAAGGCGAAGCATTTCTACTCTCTGCTCGGGGCTTCTCAGGTGCTGCAAGCACATCACTCCGCCCAAGTAGCAGAAGTAGCAGTGCATCGCCTTTCTGAGAATATAGTTCCCAGTATGTATATGGTTAGAAGATGGCTGTGTCTCATGTGACCTTGTTATTTGTACACGCTGTGACTATACAAATCACAACATGTAAATAGGAACATGTTGGCGTTATTTTGTCACTTATTCGGAGCAGTAGGCTAGTTGGAACCAATTACCTTCAGGATCCATGCTAGGCTAGGCTACCGGTGGAGCCGTCGGAAAGAGTTACAACACGCACACAGATGAGAAGGCTATGTGTGGACTTATCTAACACTGGGGGTTACGGTGAATAAGCTGAAGTCCCAATAAGACGCCGTGTTCCTTTTAAATGCACGGCATGTTTGGGTAGGTTTCCTATTGATGAAAAATAGAGTTAAATAGTGTCACATCATCAGCACCTCTTCAGCTATTTGTCCCTCTACTAAGCTAAGCTGCCTTCTCCCAGGTCTGTTGGGACAGTGAAGGTCACATGGCTTGCATGAACTTATGAACTTGGACTAGCCCTGTTGACTAGCTTTGGTCTCCTTACTAAGTCTCCCCTTCTAATCTTTAGCCAGTCTGTCGTATCTAATCTAATTTGTACATTTGAAACCAGCAGCAGTTTAAAGCCAGAAAACAACGGCTCCACATTTTGATGTGATTGCTTTTATCCTCTGTGAAACTTGGTTGTTGTCGTTCTCACGCTAATGTCTCAGAGTCGCTGTCATTTGATAACTGTGTTAAGGATAAGGCTGTGTTTTGATTTTAGGTAGAATCTTGGATTTCCCCAAGAAATCATGATATATAGCCTTTTTTTGGCATATATATCTGCCTTATTATAATACTGTTAATAACAATTAGAAGTAAGGGTACTTATCAGAATCAGATGTGCCAGTACTCAGTACTGGTGAGTACTGGCCCATTTCAGGCACATTTCAGGTTGCTTTGTGGTATTTCCAGCAGCAGTGCAGTGAATGTGGGATTGACTTAAAACAAACTATGTTGTGTGTGTTCATGACAGTGACCAAAAAATGTCATCCAGGGCAACGATGTGGCTCAATATAACAGTTTTTAACAGTTTTTAGACAACAATGGAGCTCTGTGGCACAGAGGAATAAGATATATTAGGCTTTGGATACACAGACAATACTTGTTAGTAAGAGCAGTTTGTTGTTGGTTTTGGTATTTTAATTGGATTTATTATCAACAAGAAAATTATAGAATGTTTCCTTTTGAAATGGCGATAACCAATATTTTTTAAAACACCAAATGTATCAAATGAAAATGTGAAAACAATGTGACACTGTGGAAGAGGTTGCTTAATGAACTTACAGAGAATTGTTACCTGAATGTGCAGCTTCACTCCCCACTACAGAGCTTTATATGGAGTTTCAGCTCACTGTTTAGCTGTCTGATCCATAACTTTTCTGTTTTGGTTCACTCTCACTGCTCTCATGGTGGCGTTATCGGCCGCAACAGCCACTGTTTTCAGTGATAAAGCCCCAAAACCATACTCTACGCTACCTGCTCAGCACTAAACAGCAGACAGGCGACTAGCTGGTAAACATAGTGGAGCATTTAGAGATATAATGAGACCGATATTTCCCTCAAGAGTTAGTAGAGTCCAAAAACAGAGCTAAAAGAGAGAATATTGGACTTGCATTCGCCAAGGGGCCAGAAACACAACTCCAAATAAATGAAAATGTTGCTCCGTGACTGCTGGATGTGGACATACAAGCAACGTGTTAAGCAATGTTTGCCAACATGTTTGCTATATCCACTTAAAGATGTTGATATGTCAGTGTTAGCAAAAGTAATGTTTATCTACAGACTGATCTCATGAAGTGGCGTATGTATGATATGCCAATTCGTATGCCATTATTGGCGTGTTATCAAGACGCATACTCGTTTTGTAGCGTGTTTATCAACGGCGTTTGGCCTCCATTGACTTACATTACCTTGCGATTGCATGTGAATTAACGCCGTAGCGAGTAGTATGAAAGGGCGAAAATCCGCGAAGGGAGGTTGGTTCTTCTTTTCCTAATCCCAACCAGTTCTTCTATTCCTAAACCCAACCCGCGTGTGACGGGCGAACCATAGCTTCGTGATAACACGCCACGTGGCTTTAGAAAGTGGCGTGTATGTTTACGCTGTGATGTTGCAGACTGTCGTCCGCTGTATAGAGCGTAGACAACTCAAAATGCGTACAGGTTATCTGTACGCATTTTGTTTACGTGAAGTCATGATATCACGTTGGTATCTAAATCAAAGGAGAACGTCTGTATTTTACATTTTGAAATAATGAAAGGTTTTACTGAACTTGCAGAATAATATTAAAGTCAAAACTTTACAATTTTTTATTTCCTTGGTACTTTTACCAGACTACAAAAAGGGGCCCCCATCTTGAATTTCCTCATTCAGTTGTTTTGACTTACACTGAGGTCCAAGCTAGCTGAAGCTGCGACTGCAGTACACACACACACACACACACACACACACACACACACACAGGCCTTAGTTGAGGTTTCGCTGCTAATCACTCTCATATGTGCAGGGGCCACTAGAAGGCGTGTTGTTTTATCTCACGTCATCATCCGTGCATATGGCTGCGAGCATGTGTTGCCAGTTAACACTAAAACACAGAGTGGAGGTACAAGTCTGTGAGAATGAGAAAAGACACGCCTCTATAAATTTGCAAATTGATTTTGTGTGTGTTGAGGATGGTTGTGCATATGCTCGTGTGTGCTCATAGTCGAGTCAGAACATCAGCTTCAGTTTGAAGACTCGAGTGTATTAAGAGCTTTGAGACACACTCCTCCACCACATTACACACATCAACCCCCTTCATTCCCTTCACAGGATTGGGGTGACTTAATCGCTAATGTATTCTTCTCTGAGCCAGCTCCCCATTAAAACGTATTGCTAGAGGAAAGCATCAGCTTGAATGTACAAGGTATAGAGTTGTATCTTTTATGTTAAGTGTACCATCAGCGTTTCGGTCCCTCCTGACCGGAACATTGTTTTTTTGTAAATAAACGGTGAGTGAGAGCAGAGTGCGGGATTTGTTCCCTTTGTTTCCAAGTTTATGTTATCTTCCAACGCACCTGCACTGAAGAATTGTGGGATGTGCGAGTTGTTTCTTCAAAAAAAGTTAAGTGCACCATAAAATACAACTCATCACCTGTGTGTATACCTGTTTTATTTGTGACAGCCGGATCTGTGAATCTACTGAATTTTAAATTTAGAATTTAGAATATTTAAATCAAACAGCAGTTAAGTTACAGTAAACTACACAGCCGTCTGTATGTCTGTCATTGACCAAAGCTGCATCACTTAAATCTGCCGATATGTTTAAATTTGCTTTTAAATTTAAAGTGCTACTAAAGAGTATCAGGAACAAGAAAGTTAGGGTTCAAATGCTTGGATATATACACTCATGTTAGACATTTTATTTCCTCTGCAGAAACTTTCAAGCAACGTTAGCTTTCAAGTTTCTAAGTGAGTGATGACGAACTGATGACCTCGCATATTGATGATCTTCTTAAGCTCAAAATAAGTATGTTGTCATAGTGACAGGGAGTGATTAGGAAAGATGCAGCACAGACACATCAGACAGTTCAAGATACAGTAATTACAGCACAAATAGCCTATCAAGTTATTATTCACACCTGTAACAATGTTTGGTACTTAAAAATGTAACGTTTGTCAGCTGGTACTTAAAATGTATTGTGTAGTTGGTTTAGTTGCATGTGTGTCTTTAAAGGTTGGCAATAGCACTCTTGAAGGTGAAGTTCAAGTGTCTGTCTAGGATTTTAAATATCCAATTGGATACTAATCATCCACGTGCTTCAAACAGTTGTTTGATTCTAATGCGATCAGACAGAAATAAACGAGTGTGTGGCCTTCAGTGTGACTTAGCCTCGATCCTCACCCAAACTTAGATTCTTCTTTAATCCCACAGTTATTTTAGTTACAGTCTCCCAAGAACTTTGGATAGATGAGTAGAAAGGCGGGGAAATAAAAGTGATAGAGACAAAACAGGTGAACACGTGTAAAAATAGACGAAACGAGAAGGGGACTTTGGAGAGCGCAGATCTCTGCCAAGGCCATGCCCTATCTCAGTCGGAAACTAATTTTTCCAATTATTCAGGCACCACATGAATGCAGCACAGATGCACCATATCCCTGTGATTTGGATCCGCTCCAAGATTTAAAGGGTTCTTCCTTGGCCCATGCTACACCCTTTCACCAAGTTTCATGAACATTAGGCAACTAGTTGTTCTGTAATCCGGCTGACAAACAAACAGACAGACAGATAAACCAAGCTGAAAACATGATTTCCTTAGCAATAGGAAATAATTAATAAAAAAAAATGGAATGGAGAGTGGAATGGAAATGAAAATGAAGAGCAAGAAACTAGGATGTTGGATGAAGATTTTTTTTTTTCAACCAAAGCGAGAGTAATGTATTTGCTGCTCTGTTTGCTTTATTGTTTATTATCAATTCTAATTAGGCAGAAGTCAAACAGTTTGAACAAATGTCTTCATTCCTGTTGTGGTCATTTCTTGTTCTGACTCCTGAAAAAGGACACTGTGTAATAGGAGTTACTGTAGATAAATCAAGCTGTCTGTGTAACAGTGCAATATACTGTACAGTAAATACCCTTAAAGTGCTCATATTGTGCTTTTTGGCTTTTCCTCTTTGCTTTATTGTGTTATATCTTTTTGTGCACATTATAGGTTTACAAAGTGAAAAAGCCCAAAGTCCAGCCCAAAGGGACTTTCCATCTTCCAGAGAAAACACTGTTCACAAACTGCTCCAAACAGCTCTATTGTAGTCCAGCCTTTACTTCTGTGACAAACGTGCGTCACTTTGTAACACGCGTTCTAATGCTCGCCTAACTGCTAGCATGGCACTCCCTCATGCTCTGCAACTGACTAGCTAGCAGTACTTACTGCGCATGTGCGACTCCCAACAAAGATGGAACAGAAGTGTGATGCCTCACTCTGTAGCTAAAACAGAGAGCTCGACACACAGGGTGAAAAGAGGAGCTGCAGCAATGTGCAGTACAACAAAAAATATGGAGTTTTCTGAAAATTTAAACCACATAAACCTATTCTGGTACAACCTCTAAATACAATTATGAACTTGAAAATGAGCACTTTAAAGATCCATATCATCCATGTGTTTGGTGTCTTCATGGCAGCTACATGTCAGGGAGACAGATTCTAAAGATCAGATCAATCAGGCAGTTATTAATGAGCGTGTGTGTGTGTGTGTGTGTGTGTGTGTGTGTGTGTGTGTGTGTGTGTGTGTGTGTGTGTGTGTGTGTGTGTGTGTGTGTGTGTGTGTGTGTGTGTGTGTGTGTGTGTGTGTCAGGACGTCTTGATCCTGCTGTATTTATCTCTTCAGCCACAAGGACACTTACAGTATGTTAGGGTTGGGGTTTGATGGCATTTTCTTTACAAATGTAAATCTAATATTAAATCTGCTTATTGAATCTGATTCCTTTCAAATCACCTTATCGAATCTATTCAGGTTTAGTTTGTTACAATTTTAAGTAACAGACATTGTAAATGAAGTCAGTGTTTGACATCAAAGACTCGTAACTTACTCACAAGAATATTATTGTCTATCAGCAAGAAGTCAAGTACAGTAAGTCATGAACACCGCCAGTGGAAATAATTATAATTTCCAATTTGAAGTAGTTCTCTGTTAAAGGGTTTCCTTATCCATACCAAGAGTATATTTATTATGTTTCTAGTTGTTTTTATTTACATACATTGAAACACCAGAGGAGGCAGATACATTACATAAACACTGTAGTGTACACTCTCAATGGTCTCAACGTGAAAATGTTGACATAATGATTTTCCAGAAAAATTAAATCTGGGTTTTTTTGAAGACGAAATTTCTTTTGTTGTCATCAGTCCAACCTGTTCAAGGACATTATCTAAGCATGTTTTCATTTGTCAACCTCGTTTAAACAAAGAATTAAACTTAATGCAGAAGCAAGAAAAATACATTTCAATTAAAATTCTTTTTTTAAAACATTGTTTTTGCACATCCAACTTTGTTAAAAATAATTCAACCATGTATGAAAACATGAACCCCGTCTTTTATGATTCTGGACCCTGAGCTGACTGTCGTCACAGCTCTAATGGCTACCTTTTGAACAATGTTTCCTCGAAACCTGATCTTAACATTTAGAAAATGTCACCTCTGTGGTCAGCTGTCCTTTTGCAAAGGCCAACGGGACTCATGAGACTGAACTCTCCCCTGTTTGGCCTCTGTTTCATGGAGGGATTCTGGCAACAGCCAAACAGTCGGCTGTGCCAGGGACAAAAAGACTGTGTCCTTTCCCAAACTGCCTCAAAGTACAGACGAAATGGGACAAGTCCCCCGAGATGTCAGATAAAGACCGTAGCAAAATGAGAGAACATGGAGATGAGGAGATATGCCTGTGAATGTGTACATGTAACATGCCAGAATGAAAACACTGGCTAAATACTGTATGGCTGTAGTTTGGGAATATTTCAGTATTAGTGTTGCCGTACCTGTGCCAGGGTGCCAAGCTTTTCCAGGTCAGAGGATCATTGGGAGGCTACACCTGAATGCATCGCTCCTGCTGTGGTCTGAAACATTCCTCCGGGCTTCAGTAATGACCTCCTAATGGCACTAATGAGCTTCCACGCAGGAGCCCTGCTCCGCATGGGTCTGGTGAAAAGGAGAGAGTAGGGAGGGTGAGAGGGGAGGGAGAAAGGTAAACATAGAAATTGGGAGAAAGATTGAGTTAGATGTGGATGAGTGAAATGGAGAAGGTTGGGAGTGAGAGACCTGTGGGAAGGAGGGAGGGAAAGGATGGGGAAACTTGAACAAAGAGGTAAACAAAGAAGAAGAAAGAGAAAGTTGGGAGTAAAAAAACAGCCCCAGTATGGCTAAGAATTATATTGATTTTGGATGAGTCTGTGATTAACATCTAGTGTCAATTTTCAGTGTCAATGCAGAAAAAGTAGTGTGCCCTTTATGTAGAAACCTTTATATGAGGAATGTAAGGGGTCGCAATCTTACCCTGACTTTCATCGTTTTAGTTGCCTCAACTCAACCATAACTTAGTTTCTTTGCCATAACCAGGATCTTTTCCCAACCTTAACCATACTTGTTTACATGACAGTTTCATTGTATGCATGTAACAATGTCTAGTTTTGTTTTCTCAAAGTCAGCAAGGTGATTATAATATAATTTCATCTCCCCCCGTGTCTCTCTCATCCCATTTCTTTTCATGCCCTTTCCACCCTCTCTCATGTCTCTTGTCTTGATGCTGTTGTATGTGGAGGTGAGTTATCCATGGGCGAGCTCCAGGATCCCTTCCTCGTCAGCGTCCACCTCATCGCCGACCCCGGCCAGGGCAAGTTCCTGCAGCGTGCTACTGATGCAGTCCTGGCGTGGGTCCACCCTGAGCTGCAGCTCTTTCGAGTCTCAGAGCGGGCCTCTGTCTCCTGGCCCAAGCACCATCAAAACGGCAGCCCTGTTGCAGCTTGCCAGCCAGCCCTGGCAGTTATTGTCTTCCTCCAGGAGGCATACGGTGGCGAGGAGCAGATACTGATGCTGCACCGCACTCTGCAGAGGCCACCTTGGCGCTACCACCACACTGAAAAAGTCAGCAATGGCCGGCGGATGTTACCGCTGACACCGTGCAGTCAGGACTTTTTCACTCTGTCCGCTGGCACGCCGCTCTGGGCTGTGCGGCAGGTCCATTACGGGAAAGAAATTGTGCGATTCACTGTTTATTGCCGACATGAAAATTATATCGACATGGTGCGGCTTTACAAGCTGCTGCTTCAGCGCAGGGTAGCGCAGAAGAAGGATGACTTTTGCTTCTTTGTGGTGTACTCCAACCCGGATATGGAGATCCAGTTGTCATTTAAGAGGCTCCCGCGAGGTCAGAGTCCGGCGGTGCTGGAGTCAGCGGTGATGGAAATGAGGGTACGAGACGTTGGGATGCTGGTGCCCCTGCTACCCCATCCTTGCAGCCCAATCAGTGAGGTCCGCTGGCAGACAGAGGACTACGATGGAAATAAGATCCTGCTTCAGGTAAGAGTGCTTTCTGTTGGTGCCAGTGTTTTTAGGTGTCCATGTCATGAACTATTTCTGCTTTTCAAGGGACACTCAAGTAAAATAAATAGCTATAAATAGCATAGTGAGTAATTTTGGACACATGCTTGATGTTTTTTAATGAGTAAGATAACAAAATTATGTAAAATACCAACTGGTTGTACGCTTATAATACCCAGGTTACACTATTGACCAGCACCAATGAAGTCATGTCTTCAATACCTGCTGTTATCAGAATATCCCAAAAACTACTTAACTGCTTTTAATTACGTTAGATAAATTAGGCCTTGGGCCGAGGAAATAGTGATCAATTTTTGGTACCATGTGGCCTTTTATAAACCACTTTAAACTTTAAACCAATCACATAAACCATATAAACCACATAACTCCTGAAACATTGAGCAGTAAAATAATTTCCCAGTTTCCTTGGATCAGGACAAATCTGTCAGTATCTTCTCTTCAGTTCTATCTATGAAAGTCGCACTTCTCACTCAGAGCACAGACTGTAGCCACCAAGTTGCAATGACAAAATAAGAAAGACAGAAAGAAGGAAGGAAGAAAGTTGACTTGCACCGTCTACAATTTGTATTTATAATTGCATACAGGAATACAGAGAAAGTCAGTGTCTTGGATGAAAGAACAATCGAAGCAGAGAGAGAGGAAGAAAGAAGAGAGGGATGTCAAACAGATTCAGCAGCCAAAAATAACAAACTCACACAGTAGACAAAACAGCTTTGAGTCTCCTCAATTTGTTGCCCCATTTAATCTATCCAGCCATACATGTATCCATCATCATCTATCCAGACTGTAAAAAGTTTGCACGTGCACATTCTGTTTCAGATGAATCACACAAAGATGTATGCTGTTAGAACACACACACACACACACACACACACACACACACACACACACACACACACACACACACACACACACACACACACACACACACACACACACACACACACACACACACACACACACACACACACACACACACACACACACACCTTGTTTGGAAGGTCTCAATTTCAGAGGGGATATGTGTCCAGGCAGCCAGCTAAGTAGTTTTGAAAGTTCAAGCCGATTAAGCAGCAGTCCATTACTGGGATTGGAACAGCACTGATAGAAACAATAAACTAATCTGTCATGACAATGGACCATATGCATGATGCTTAACTGCCACCTGGCCTGAAGTCATGTCCTCTGCACTGTAACACCCTGCATTATTACACTGTGTCATGATAGTGGTTAGCGTAGCTTAGCACAAAGACTGGAAAAAACTCACAGTGTCAAAATAATCCTTTGAAAATATTATGTGTACTGAGTAGTGAAGTCAGAGTGTTCCATTCTGTAGTAGTTCTATAAGAATTTCCCCCATTGTAAATTCAAAGCATTCTTGTTATGGTATCCTCAATGTTCATTAACACGGAAACACAATATGGCAATCAGTTTGAATAATGTCAGCTTCTTTCATGAGAAACCACGGAAATGAAGAGCTGCAGCAAATTCTGAATGTTTCATTGTCACTATTAGAAACTAAACTCTGCAGTATCCAAATTCATCCAAACGAGACCCAGAATCCGAAACGGCCAACTATTTTATTTTAACAATGTTTTTATTAAGTTTTCATTGCAATTAATTGCAATTAATGGAATCAGTTTTTGGAAAACCACAGCCAAAGAGCCACAATCAAACTTGTTTTATTAACTTAAATCCCAAATGTTCTTGCTTCTGTAGTATTGTGTAGTTGAGGATTACTGTTCATTGGTGGTGTTTTTGTCTCGCTGAGGTCAGATCTCTGGCTGACCTGGCTCATCCCAACATAACTGAAGTTTACAAGAGTAAGTGTCTGATTATCGCCATATCAGCATCCTCATTACCCAGCACCCCCTGCTGTGGCTCCTCACCAGCATTGTAGCATGTTGTCCTCACAGAAAACTAGACAGATCCTGTCATGTCCTATTAGAAGACGGAAGCACACATGCTTTCACCCAAACATGCACAGAAATGGCTTCAGTAAATGCATGCAGTTGATCTTTAGGATAGCAACACACACACACACACACACACACACACACACACACACACAAACTGGTTTTGCTTTGGCTTCCCTAAAGTGTAATTAAGTTTTAAATCACAGCCTCAACAGTAGACGACTACACTCACTGCCTCTTTCTTTCCTGTGAGGGAGGGATAAGTATGCAGCCGTACAACCACGTCATGGCTCAGAGCGAAGGAAAGAAGAAGACAGACAAAGTGCAGAAGAGAGTGAGAGAAGGATAAACAGGCAGTGGACTGTAGATGAGAGAGAAGAACAAAAACAGAGGGTGGTTACAGAGAGGAAAACATTGGGGCTTTGTTACACTCTCACTTTCTTCTCCACACACTGACACATTTGTACTTTTATCCTTGTGAGGACCCTAATTGATACAATACATTCCCAAGCCCCTAACTCTAACTTTAAACCTTCAATGACAGATTTCTTTTTGTCCACTTGAGGGCAGTGAAAACAAGTTGTGAAGACAACATTGACATAGCATCAACTTTTAAGTTGAAGAGCGCAATGGCCATTCAAAATGTGCCTGTTCCGAACGGGCCTATTGCTGTTTGAAGCTTTCTCGAGAACCGCTCATCCCCCCACTGCGCATCCTTGGGCCCTGAGCAATGCAAATGTTTGAGATTGCTACAATTTAACATCTCTGGTCTCTTTCTTCATCTGTTCTTGAATGTGCTATAGCGAGAGCGAGCTGTACCCAGCATGCCGTTATAAAAGAAAGAAATACTGTCAGTGGATATTAAGGTCTGGTCTGATTGTTATCCTATCAATCAGCGATAACACACTCAACGAGACACTCACATAAACCGGTGTCCCCTTAACAAGCTGTTTGCTTAACGAGCTGCACTCGCTGTTACTATAAATGGAGACACTCGGGTCAATAGTCTAGGAATTTTTTTTTTTTTTTTTTTTTGTGGCCATTTTCTTGCCATAACCTTTCACTTTTATACAAAATAGTAGATCATTCTTTTTGTATACATTCCTTCTTAAATGATGAATTTAGGATAATACATCTGAAGTTAAAGTTATATGTACTGTATAAATATTTAGAATGAGCCAATCATGATCAGCAAGGATATTTAGAAATACATTGCCTGTTTCGTGCGCTGACTTAAGTCTGTTATGAGGACGTGGTAAATCACAGTTCAGCTCTTGTTCTCTGGGAACTTTAAGATTTGCTTCCATGATATTTTTTTGTTTTTGAACCTGAACATATGGAAATCTGCAAACTCTCCTACATCCCCCCGCTCTTGGAAATAATTGCCTTGAGGCTGCTGTGTGGAAAGTTATTGCTTCTGCTTGTATTGTTTGGTTGGAAAGCTGGATGACGGAGCAGACATGAGAACAGAAACATGGTGAAACTATCAGCATAGAGAGGCGGAGAACCTGTGTATTTCAATACTTAGAAGGAAAACATAGAGGATAAACTGAACTGACAGAACAATGAAAGTAATACTGCTGCAGCTACCTTACATGTTAAAAAAAAAAAACATTTCCACATTAGTGTAAGAACAGTGGAATCTACCATGTTGCTTCTTACTTTTCCAGACTTGTTGCTTTGTGGATGATAATCAGACTGTAGATTTGTGGTGAAGCAGGTTTTCTGAACAGCAGTCTCTGTATTTTGTGATACTTTGGTCCATAAATAGAGGTGTAATACACATGGGGTTCCTGAGACGCTGATGATTTCTCCATCTGCTGGTGTGATTCATAAAGTGGCCGGGATGAGAACAGGAGGCCTGTTGGGGGCTTTTTGTAAACACCTTGGTTCCCTTGTACCGCGTTCTCCTTTACTTTGCTGCCTTTCCGTTGCATGAGGAGCGCTTGGTTGCATGAGAGCCCCACAGGGAGAATTTAAAAGTCTTGAATTTGTAACCCCTGTGACCTAATATAAGCCAAAAGACGTAATCTTAAAAGTAAAATATTGTGTTATTATTTATGCAATATTCAGTACATTTTCAACCAAAGGCACATTTTAAACTTGGTTATAAATAATAATGGTTTTATTTACATGACTTTTGTACATCTGCCTCAGCAGTGAAGGAGGCAGTCATGCCATAAGATAAGACCACTGGACTCCAGAAGCAGAAGACAAGTATGAGAAGCCAGAAGGACTGCACCCTCTGTGGTCATGGAAGCAAAAAGAGATGTAGGAAGAAGTTTGAGAAGGCCATGGAGAAGGACAGTTTGTATCAAAGAAGTTCTGGCAAATTGTCAGATGACTCAGGAGGGGAAGACAAGGTATAAGCCAGGGATAGCATCAGACAGGGGGAGGAACACTTTCAAGGAACTCCTGAACCCGTCCCCTTTGAATGAAGGCTCGGGGGAAACCCTGTACATCTCTCTCTGCCAGAGGTGACTGAGTTAAAAACGAAACTCAGCAGAAGCAAGGTGTGAGATGCTTAAGGCTCTTGTTATTTTTGGACTGTCCTGGTAGATGATAAGATTATTATACACCTGAAGGTTTTAATACATACAAAGGTTCACAAAATACCCTGCCTCCTCATCACACACTCCTTTGTGCAAATAGGAGTCACCAGTGCAGCAACCACAACAATTAAAATGGAAATTCAGTCCGATTATTAGGCTTAAATATATCTTACTTAAAAACTATCAAGATGCGTTACCTTGAAAATGGTGCTTTGCAAAAAAAAGTCTTTCATTAGAACGAATACATTTTGAATCACCCTAAAATAAGATATTCTGACTTTCTTAAATTGTCTTTTTTGCAACTTAATTCTGGCAAACTTCTCTTTAGAAGTATAAAGAATAAAGTTTGTTACAGTAAAGATTGTCATTGGTTTTCTTTTCCTTCCTGCTCAGGTCCAAGGTGCACATTTCAAACACCAACAAGATCCCTGCTACATATCATCGTCTGTCACTGAGTCAGCCTCAGCTCCATCCACCTTCACCCGTAGCGCTGCCTCCTACAGGAACCGTCGGCACCACCATCGGTCAACATCCCGTCCCAGAGTCCACCAGGCCTCCCACAGCTCCTACCCTCTGGCCTGTGACGAGCAGGACCAGTGGGTTGACCAGCACCATCCGGACACCTGGAGGACCCAGTGGAGTGGCCACCGGTCCAGCTCCCTCTTCTCTCTACCCAACCTGGGCTCAGCCAGCTCCCACTCCACCTGCTCCTCGCCCGGACCTCCTCCCAGCTCCCATCACAGGAGCCACTCCCTCAACCGGAGCTCCTCAATCACCCCACCCTTCCGGCTCAACTTGGACGCTCTGCTTGGGGCCGAGGAGACAGATGTGGACACAGGGAACAAAGTGAATCCAGGCAGCAATGTGGACCTCACAGTGGTGTCTGCGTACATCAAATCCAGCCTACCACAGACTTCTCGGCCGTTATCGGCACCACCAGAAGACATCGGTCCATCCCTCTCTCCTGGCCTCCCAGAGAACGCCTACAGGGCAGCCACACTGGGACGGATTCCAAACAGCTTCACCGCCAACAGCACTCCCTCCACCTTGTTTGGGTCACGTATCCTCAGCAGCAGTATGAACACTACGTCCCTGAGTGATGTTTCCATAAACCAGTCTGACAGTTGCAGCATTATTAGTGCACCAGTTGAAGAGGCGGACAAGATAGAAGAAGAAGAAGAAGACCAAGAATTCTACATTTGATGTATTGTTTAAGCTGAGAGGATTCATTCAGGCCAGTAAAGACCATCTACAGCTCTACTCTGCCCCCTGGTGTTTGATAGTAAAACTAAAATTACAGCGACAGTATAAACTAGAGCACAGCACAAACTGTACTTGATGCTCTCATGTTATTTGTAAATGTTTCTTTTGTTGCTTGTAGTTTTAAGTTTTGTGTAAATGTCAGGTTATATAATGCACATTTAAAGGACCAATAACATCACTGTGTACAGATACACTATTCAATAAATGTTTTTCTTCATTATGTGTGCTACACACTTTAAGGTACCTTTTCAGCCTTGATTCTCTATTTTACTTATGTTAAAATGTTTATTTAAAATGCTAATGTGGTTTGAGCATTAATATGAGAATATAATAAACTTTATTTATACATAGCACATATTAAAGGTCCAGTGTGTAACGTGTTTAGTTGTTCATTATCAAAATCTGCGTTGCCCGTTCATAAACTTGTCCTTTTTCATGAATATTTACCACCACCATCAATTCCAAGTATTCCTTTTGGCTTGAAATTTTACATTTACATTCACATGAACTGGGGTAGACGCTCCATATTCATGCGCCATCTTGAAATACGTTAGCCAGTAAGGGACATACAGGACGTACTGCTCCGCCTTTCATGTTTTCGCTGTCACATGATAAACTCCCAGGTGCTGCTAATGCTGCTAATGGGTAGCGTAGCTTCCCGGCCCCGGCAAGTTTGAAGAAGGAAACATGGAGGACCACACGTATTAAAAATCCAAATTTCAGGAGCAGGAGTCTTCTTCTTCGCCCAGAAAAAGAAAAAGGATATTGAAAAGAGCAAGAGATGGCTTTTTGAAGCATAAAGGCTACCGTAGCTGTAATACGTACTTTGAACTGCGTGGTGCGAGAGAGTTGATTGCGATATATGATCTCAACACTAGATGGGAGAAATTCCTACACATTGGACCTTTTTAAGAAAGTAGGTTAAAATCTGAAGGCCCCCAAGTAGTTTAATCAAGTTAGTGAGAATGACAGCAAAGTGACTACCAGGTTATTTCATATTTTATGCAGAATTTATGGGAGTTTAAACGATACAAATAGTCCTGATATCATAGAGCAAAGTACATGAATAAAAGAAACTGATACCATCAGCTGGCACCTCAGTGTGGTACAAATTGGTAACAAACTTTTAAAGTCTAACAACTAAGTTAGCAAACTGGCACTTACTGTGTTGAATGGCTTTGAGTTTGTTCCTTATGACAAATATTAAACGGAAGCGGATGACTTACAGCGCTGTCAACTTGAAGTCTGACTTGTAGCGCAGTATGGAAGCGTATTACATTCATCATAGAAGAAAAAAAAGTAGACACCTGATCTTGTAATATTGAGAAAATAACTCATAATTTTGAGAAAAGATATCGTAATTATGAGTTCCTATCTCGTTATTTTGAGAAAAGATCTCGTAATTATGAGTTCCACAGATCTTGTAATTTTGAGAACAGATCTCATAATTATGAGATAATTTTAAACACCTGGAAGGCGGCATATCTAGTTGTCAGTAGGCCACGTCTCAGTGATCAACTGTACCACCGAGAGGTAACATTAAATTCAGCTGGGTTAAGTTAGCGTGATACTTCTAATGTAACTTTATAGTATTAGTTAATGGACATTCAGATGCATCATCTTATAACCGTGAAGCATACCATATCTGTTCAACTGATCCTGCAGAAACACAGAATGGGCTTTCCGCCGGAACAACCGCAAAGTCCTGAGGTGCCTGCGCAAAGTCGACAAACTGATAACAATCCCATCTATAGTACTTAAAGACATTAGCATCTCCCAATGTCTCAAACTCAAACCAAAATAAAAACGGATTAAATTAAACAGGTGAGACGTTGGCCTATTTGCTTCCATGGCATCAGCTAGCCTGAAAGCTTCACACAAGAGAGCTGCTTTCTGTTGTTGTGAAAATGCATTCATCTCATAATTACGAGATCTTTTTTCAATATTACGAGATAGGAACTCATAATTACGAGATCTCTTCTCAAAATTACAAGATAGGATCTCGTAATAATGAGTTATTTTCTCAATATTACGAGATAAGGTGTCTGAAAAAGAATTTTCTATGGTGAATGTAATACGCTTCCGTACAGAAGTTTCTTTATCTTGCAATTGTGTTTAAGGTGTAAGAACTGTTGTGCCATGTGCTGCCAACCAAACATATCAAAGTGCACAGGTGTGTAATTATGAGGGACACCACCATAACTATGTTGTTGGCTTGGAGTGAAAATGCCCAGATGATAACTTTAAAAAAAATGAAAACACCCATATTGGATCGAACAGCAAAAAATAGTTGTAATTGCTTTTTTGGCTATTTGGAGGGGCCATTTTAATTTAAAAATATCACATCAGCAGCAGAAGATACTAAAAGTCAGGCCAAGGTAGTAAATTAAATCAACTGGACTCAAGCTTTGCCCAGTTTAACATTCTGCAGATTTCATTATATTATATTACAATTCTTTAGCTGACGCTTTCATCCAAAGTGTCTTACAATAAGTGCATTCAACCATGTGAAAACAATCATGCAAGTTTTACTTTTTTGTTATTATTAATTTATGCGCCAAGTTACAGGCTGAACAGATGAGTTTTCTGTCTGTGATGGAAGGTGTGTTTCTCCTGTCCTGATGTCAATGGGGGAGCTTGTTTAAGAGACAGGCTGTTGAATTATACCTCAAGTGATTAAACCCCTTAATAAATAAGGGGAAACTGAAGATTACTCACTTTATGTGAATACAAAGTTAAAGGGACTTTATAGGTATAGAGTTTGGTGGATAGTGAGGTACAGAAAACTACAGATTACAGAAAATGTTCAGTCATGTAGCCATAATAACATTTTAAAAAAACAATTGTTTTAAGATGAGTTTTAAACTGTCACTAAATAAAGACTCAACAAGACTGAATATTTACAATACGTCTCTGTTCTACAGTAAAGTTCAGTTTTAAGATTACATGACTCCTCCAGCAATGTTAACCCAAGCTCAGTACAGACAGCAGCAAAGAAGAGAATAAGACCGTAGAACTTCTCAAACTGAAAGACGGCCGACCAAAATGTCTGACTGGAAATCCAACCGATTGCCCGAAAGGTGATTAATCAGGTGTTAGTGAGATTATACTGCAAGTCAAATGACAACTAACCATGGGCGTAAATCTGATCTAACAGTAGGGGGGGACAATAAACATAACATTTCTGTAGATCTTGAATATTAACCCTAACATCAGTTCACACACATAACGTTAGGCTTATCGCCGTGGTAACGTTAGTTGTAGTGGGTGCATTTCTAGCCAACAAGCTAGGTAACGTTACATTATATTACACTAACATAGCAAACTTTTTTGTCATGACTAATTAATTAATTACTCAGCATCATTTCTCATTTGAGAAAATAACAACTTCATCCAATGTTTAATGTCAATAAAATAGCCTTGTATTTTTCTACTTACTACATTCCTGTCACTACCCGATGTGACTGTGAGTCGAGTGCAGATCCTCCTAACGTACAGCAGGCAGTGGACCAAACCACTGTGAGGCAAGGGAGGGGGGACTCAGAATGTTTCTAAACTTAAAAAGCATGTTTGGGGGTTTGTATTGTTTTACTACTTACACAGATATTTTAAGTATACATCATTATGTCATTTACAATACACAGCATTGTTTTAATGATATTTATAGGGGGGGGGGGGGGGGCAACCCTTAGATGGGGGTCCTGACCCCCCCGACCCCCCTGGGATTTCTACATGTAAAAATGTTCTTAGACGGTAAAGTCTTTTAATGCAATACAATGCCGCCCTCTTGTGTTGAACGTTGAGGCTAAAGATTTAATTTGAATACATGATTTCCACATAAAGTGATTTTATTATAAACTGTATCTTGATTTTAAACTAATCTCTAAATGAATAAAGTCAGATTATACATCCTCTAAGTTTTTCAGGACTTGTGGAAACAGCATCACTGTATGTCAGAGCTGTTTCACTGTAATGCTCCTCTGTGTCTGGGGACATCTTTAACAACCTCTTGTTTCAGCTCAGCCTGTGAAACCTGCCTCTCTCCACAGTCTGAGCACTTAAACAGGTGTGAGTCTCCTTGTGAGGTCTCCATACAGGCTGAAGCGCGAAATCCAATAATAGTGCACACTGGTTGTCATGGCAAAGTCTCCTTGCAGTCCTGCAGAGGTGATGTCATCATCAACCAATCAACACAGAGAGTTGTGTAATGCATTGCTTCCACAGTGCAGAGGTTACAGACAAGGAAGTCTGGAAAACAGATCAGTCTGCAAGTTGGGATCCAGAGACCCCTGACTGACAAAGGTTTACATGTTTTATGCAACATTATATTCATAACCTTAAGTTTTTCTTCTACAAAAATAAGTTTTCAAAGTAATATATGCACAGAATGTGAGTGTTGTGTGCTGACGAGAATGAGAGCAAAGAGGTCTTTATAGGCCATATGTGCCACGTTGTCCCATACAGATACATGTCTGTGAGTAATAGGAGGGGTTTACTGTTGTAATTACAACGTAAGGCAGAGATCTTCAACAGGGGGTCCGGGACCCCTAGGGGATCCTCAGAGTTGCTGCAGGGGGGCCACCAAATGATTGTTCGATAGTTAAAAAAAAAACAAAAAAACAATTACAATAAAATATGTCTGAAAATATACATTAACATGAATCCAACACATTATTTGATTTTTGATGATAAGCTTACTGGCCCATAGATAAGGTAGCCATCAACAGATACAGTTAAGCTTAAATATTCACTGTGCCACAATTTAACATTAAAACTAATTGTAGCTAAAACTGATGTATAAATATATGAATATGTCAACAAGTGTTATTTTAATAATAGTATTTATGCAACATAAAAAGGTATGTGTAGGCTCTAGGCCGCCCTACACTTTATTGTAGGCCCAGTTTAATATGTAACTCAATTTTATACAATATATATAGTAAGGGCTCCCTCTTTTTCAGCTGAGGGGTCCTTGGTCTAAAAAACATTGAAGACCCCTGACGCAAAGCATTATTCCTAACCAGAAGTATGGGTACTTCTGCAGCTATACAGTACAAAACTGAACCTTGAATGCAGAAGACAGCTTTCCACATTAGTACCAAATGGCAGCAGATGGCGCTATAGAGAAACAGGTTGAAAAAGCTACTACAACTACTTCACAATTCACTAACATGTTTATTAAAAGCTGCACAAACCAAAACCTCCACAGTTTAACTGATACAATGTTTGAACCAACATGATCTAAAACTTTTTTTAATTTGTTGCAGTTGTGAATGTTTAGGATATTTCTCAAACATTTAAGGGTATTTCTGCTTTTTAAAGCTGCTGTCTTTGACACTCAAAATAACAACCACCAAACATTTTTCCCACGGTTCTCCAAAGCCATGGTCCTGCAGGGTGAAGGCTACGTGGGACACGTCCCCTCACGTCGCCCCACTCACAGTGCCAGCACTAGTAGCTTTAATCCGCCGTGGCGTACCTGGCAGATCGCTCTGGCGACACCGGCTCACAGGGCTGCTGGCGTTGTTGCAGCCTGGCCCGGCCCCGCACACCAGCATCCCCTCTAATCCCTCCCCGCTTGAACTGCCCAAAGGCCCAGGAGCCTGAGGGGAAGTAGGACACTGGAGGTGAAGCAGAATGAGTCTGTCAATCCCAGCCAAACTGTGCTCAGTGCATCTCTCCTTAACACTGAACTCTTGGCTGCTTCGAAACCATTATTCATGTATGCAACTTTTTCATATAGGCTGCTTTAAAACTGTGTACTGGCAACAGCAATATCTTTGCAACTTGGTCTGCTTTTGCTTGTTCTTTGTCGTCTTCCTTTACTTTTCTTCATCTTTTATACAACACTGTACTTTGACTTGAATCTTTATAATTTTCTTCCATTAGTCTTGTTCATCTTTATCATCTTCCTTATTTGTTGTTGTCCTATTTCTTCTTCTTCTTTTTCTTCTTCTTCTTACTCTTCGGTTATTGTTGTTGTTGTTGTTGTTGTTGTTGTTGTTGTTGTTCTACTTCTCATTTGTTGTTTTTCTTCTTGGGCCTGTACCATGAAGCAAAGATTAGTGGGTTAGCCAGCTATAGTAGTAGTTTTTCATCATCATGTTCATCTTTGTTGTTCTTCACTTTCTACCTCTTCTGCCTCTTGTTGTTGTTGTTGTTGTTGTTGTTGTTGTTGTTGTTGTTGTTGTTGTTGTTGTTGTTGTTGTTGTTGTTGTTGTTGTTGTTGTTGTTGTTGTTGTTGTTGTTGTTCTTCTTCTTCTTCTTCTTCTTCTTCTTCTTCTTCTTCTTCTTCTTCTTCTTCTTCTTCTTCTTCTTCTTCTTCTTCTACTTCTTCTTTCCACAGATAATTACTGTGGTTTGTGGTTATTCTACTCTGTAAACCCCTCCTCCTCTTCCTCCGTTCATTATCATTTTCCCTTTGGGGTCAAAGGTCAGGTGGTGGAAAGGGGACTGGGGTGAGCGGTCTGAATAGAGAGCCTGGCGACAGTCTCCGTTAGTTAGGGATTAAGTTGCTGCCGTGTGGGGAAAGGCGGAGGCATCGCAGAGTCACACAGAGACACTCATCAATGAACATATTTTGAAATGGAAGGGAAAACTTTAATAGAGTAATAAAAAATAAAAAAACTAACAAATGTTAGGTATTAGAATCATTGTTGAGGACATTTCACTGACATGCATCACTTGATTTACTCCTAAACCCAAACAATTCTGAAATATACACTTTCTCTCATGCCTAAAATGACCAGTGAATGCTGGTTAATCTTGAAATGATTGTAATATATTTTATCTATATACAGATACAGAGCCACAAGAGGTGCTGATTAATTTATCTTAGTTAGCAGGATGCACCCACTTAACATCTCATAATGTTCTCAAAAGGATGTTTCTAATTTCAAAGAACTCTTCTGCGATTGTGATTATAATATTGTGATTATAATATTGTGAAAATGGGCTGAGGATGTTGCCCAGAACATAGACATCATTAATGTCTACACTCCCTAAAAAAGTCAATTCTCAGTGTATGTACACTGGAGGTTTCACAGTCAGCCCTGCAATTACAATGGACACACTGTGACAGAAATATTTTGTCTATTAATTGCAGGGTTGGTGGTTCCATCCCCAGCTCTCCATATACACATGTTGAAGTGTCCTTGAGCAAAAAGCTAAATCACAAATTGCTCCTGATGGTCAGGCTAGCGCCTTGCATGGTAGGTCAACTGTCATCAGTGTGTGTGTGTGTGTGTGTGTGTGTGTGTGTGTGTGTGTGTGAATGAAGAATTTCTGAAGCGCTTTGTCCGCTAATGTAAAGAAAAAGCACAATGTGGTATAAGTGCAGTCAGGGGCGTAGTACAATATTCTGGGCCCTGTAGAAAGGCATTTTCTATGGGCCCCTCCCCGCATCCACAGCTATTCATTCTAGAATCTTTTTGGGCCCTCCTCACATGAGGGCCCTGGGTACTCAGTCCCCTTTTCCCCAGTCCGACACCCCTGTGCAGTCCATTTACCATTTATTTCAGTAAACAATTCTCCATTGTTGTACACGATCAATTATTCAATTAACACCACATCACTAAATATAGCAACAGAATCAGAAACACGCTCATACACTGAGACACTATCGCTCCCTCTTTTACTTCTTATCTTATCAACAGACTTGAGGCTTAGTCTGGACTCTTGTGCATTTACCTATAAAGACTTAAGACTTGAGACTTGACTTTGACCCCAAAAGGGCAGAGCAGCTCGTCATGTACTACAGCAGTATTGTCTGTAGCCTGGCACAAACTGTTTGACATGCCAGGTCAGTTTGGCTTGGCTGTAACCAAGTGGCAGCTGACCAAACTGCGGGGTAAACTGGCAGCTCAAGGAGCAGTGAAAGTGACTGTCCTGTTAATATCAGCATGCTCTTTTGAAACAGTGCCAGGTGCACATAATTACCTGCACAGATAAGTGAAGAATGGTTATCTTTAGTGTGCAGAGGCCTCCTGAGCACAACTCCCCACTGCAGAGTGACGCTGTCTCCCTTCATCCTGACCCCTCAGAGCAGCGGCAGCTTGCTTTGCAGTTGGTCCAGGGATCAGAAACAGAGAGCTCAAATCATTATTTCTACTTCACAAATATGAACCTCTAACATAGTGTTCCTTCAAAGGCCTCACAACCGCCAAGATGAAAGCTGCTGTTTATGGTGGCATCTTTTCAAACAATTGTCTTTGGTCAGTTACCGTGACATCTCATCTCCTCCATCCCAGTCCTTAAAAATCAAAATTCCTGTGTTTGTAGTTGGGGCGTTGGGTTTTAAAGAATGTGGCGACTCTGTTTAATGAAGCCAAGCCATGCCTCCACTAATTAGTCAAGTCCAGTAATGGCCGGAATCCCCCATTAGACAAAGCAGCCAAATACCTGATGGCTACCAATCATGTTCTCTCCTTCATGGGAAAAAATGTCCACAATTTATTTTGCTGACTGCCATGTCCCCAATTAAGAGGGGCAGTTGAGGGGAGATCACTCCATAGCAGATTGATTTTAGGTGAAATACAGGGCATACCATTATTAACTATGGACAATCCTTCATGTTCTTGTCTTCATATACATTCAGATGAGTGTATATGTTATGTGTTGCCAGTGACAATGACAAGTGCACTGTAAAGGCATCAAATCTGTACTTAAATCAAGGAGATGTATTCCAGTAAAAATCTAATTATGCAAAAGTCCCTTATTTTTTCTGCTCCTTCTCACTGCAAAATAACTACATTAAAATATCAGTTAAGAGTGGAAAATGTAATGACGGATCATGTGCACACTCAATAAAGCTTTATCTGTGTAATTGCTTCAAAGTAATTACATTCAAAGAACTAACGGATTAAAGAGATGTCGAGCAGTTTTGTTTTACATAGTAAGGGAGGATTTGTATTGGTCCTGCTGCTTTTCACAGGTTGTTTGACACTTATTTACTACAGCAAGACTAACATCTGAGAATACAGGGAGACTTTCTTTAAATCTATTTCTTTGGTGGATGATTAGAACTGTTGTGTTTTAGCCACACTGTGACAATGGAAATGTCAATCTGTCCCTCAGTCCACCACTTTGATCCAAACTGATCCATCTGGACAACTATTGGATGGATTGCCAATTTTTTTTTTTTCATACCTTCATGATCCCCAGACAATATAGCATAACAACTTGTGTGAACCCCTGACTTTTCATCCACTGCATTTAGGGTTTTGAGTGAGATATCTCAAAAACTATTAGATGGATTGCTTTGGAATTTGGTCACACATTCATATCTCCATCAGATTGGCTTGTAATAACTTTAGTGACTCCTTACTCTTCATCTAGCGTCATCATCGGGTCAAATTTTGATTTGTCCAACACCTTGGTTTATGATTACTGTAAATATCTGCAAAACTAATGGCATTACATTACAACATTTTACCTGAAAAACACCATGTTAACATGTTGCCATGCTAGCGTTAGAATTTATCTCAAACACTGCTGCTAGCGTGGCACGTAGACTTGTTTTTACAGTAAATCAACAAATCCAATGAAACGCTTTTTAGCTTTATCCTGTGCAAGGTTTGAAGAGATCATCCACAATTAGATTTATAATTAGAGGTTTTTATTTGCTGTTTTTATATATGAAAATAAAGCCTAATGTATTACTATTTAAGATGTTGTACATTGTTATATAGGCTAGGCTATTATTTAATTTTTTTGTTCTATATTGTTCTAAAAAAGCAATGTCTATATGTCTTTTTCATGCTGCAGCCCATGTCTGTACCCATTATTGATAAAATGCTTCCTGATGGCTGAGATGCTGTTATTACAGTTACACATGTTGGAGCAGCAACATGTCCATGATGAGTAAGTCCACATTCCACAGAGTGATTCCAATTAGAAATGCTGACGCATAAGTGTGACGCTCAGAGCAGAATGTCTTTTGATCATCGCAACAAAAGGCAGAATGGCTTGTATAACAGAAAAGATGTCTTGAAAATAACTATTTTCTGTTTGTTTTTCCTACAAAAGGACTATATAGCCCTAAAAGTACCACAACAAAAATAAAATGCAATAAATATGATATCCTATATTCATAGCAGCCTATGATATTTATGCCATAAGAAATAACAAATGGCACAGTTAACAATAATTACATCCACAAACAGACCCAAAGCATAGATAGATATATAGATAGATAGATAGATAGATAGATAGATAGATAGATACATAGATAGATAGATAGATAGATAGATAGATAGATAGATAGATAGATAGATAGATAGATAGATAGATAGATAGATAGATAGAGTAACTATCTCCATATATTAACCCACTAGAGTCTAGACAACCCCAGGGTAAAAAAAAGTTTGTGGGCCCCTGCCTTTTGGTAGGCCTTATTAATATATTTTTCCCTTGAAAAGTGTCGACAGTGAGATGTGCAGAACGTTTCACCTCCATGACATGGGGGTGGAGGCAGACATTTTAAGAAATCTTAGAGATAGTAACAAATGAAAACACATTGTCTTGGACCATAAGAGACACCATCATTAGCCCACACATGGACAGAAATTTCAGTCATAAATTCAACCAATAAAAAACGTTTTGTCAGCAACACAGACAGCATATTTTAGTTGATCTTCTTAATTATGGTTAATTAGGTTGCTGCATGTATAATTGTGTTGTGTGGGACTTAGTGCATCATGGAAGGTGAACATTTTTCCTCTCAAACGCACCACTGTCTCGCTTCTCTTGCTATTTAAAGGGCCAGTTCACCCAGATTAGTAGGCTACTAAAACTACTATTTTCACAATATCCTCTAGTGGTATCTATCCACCATCCAGATATATTTTTTTTACAAGTTTTGTAGGTGAGCGGAATTGTATTGGTGCTCACACCATTTAAATAAAGCAATTACAATTCTAAATATAGATATTAACATGGATAAACTGTTCACAGATACGTATGCAGAAATGTTCACCTTGGGTGTAAAATTTCAGAAAACTTGCATGCATGCATGCATGCATGCATGCGTGCTGTGCGCGCGCGCGTGTGTGTTTTTTTCCCTTCCCTCTGCCCGGTTTGGGATTTGCTGGTCAGTGACATGCCTCCCTCCGCCTGGCTCCTTATAGCCCCGGGGAGGCAGGAATCCCGGACGAGTGGTACGGACATCGCCGACGGAGACCGCAAACACGGCGCGGAGCATTCCCCTCTAAACACGGTCTTATGACCAGCCTACAGACTGCTTCAGTGAGAGACGACCGGAGAACCGAACCGACAGCCGGGGACAGCAGAAGACTGATTCAGTGACAAGAAACAGGTGACAGTGACAGATAGCCGGGGACAGACAGGACACCAGCTCCCCTGCAGAGGCTGAATGGTTGGTGACAGTCTGAGAGAACAGCTGGAGTTAAAAGGATTCTACCTCACCTGTTCACAGGTAGGACACTCAGCTGCATCATTTCAACTGAGCTGAGACATCACCGGAAAATGATCACAATAATATTTAATCTGAGGAGACAAACATGATCACAATAGTGGTCACATTAAGGTGTTATCCTAATGGGAGTTTGTCGCACTTATTAGGGTTATGGCTATTTATCTGATCTTAGTGGGCAACTTATATTCATAATTTTAGTAAGATCCTAAATTTACATTTTCCATCACTTATGTAGTGCAGTAAGAAGATTCAGATTATTTACTTAAGTAAAAGTAGCAATACAACAATGCAAAAGTCCTGCATTAAACTTCAGTAAAAGTACATTATAGAGAAGTATAATTAATGCTAAGTAGGCAGAAAATGGCCCAAGTGAGTGTTAAATTAATAGTATTGTGTATTATATTATCATTATTATATCATGCATTAACATGTCAGCAACATTTAAATGGTGCAGCCAATCGAGGTGGAGCTATAGTTTGATCTACAACTGTTGAAAAATGCAGTAAAAATTGAAGTACAGTATTGTACAAAATGGATCACTCAAGCAAAGAAGTACCCTCAAAATTGTACTTAAGTAAAGTACTTGAGTAAATGTTCTTAGTTACATTCCACCACTGTTCCTATAGACTAATATTTCTGCATGTTTTGGATAGGTGACGAAACATTACCTAATTGGCTTTAATCGTTCCACAATTACCTTAAATCACTATAGTATACTAGTAATACAATATAGTACAACATCATTTGTCAGTCTACTTAAACTTTACTAATTTTGCCAAATATAGCTGCTGTTATTGCTGCTGCTGCTGCCATTTGGCATATTGCCTGCTATTTTAATGTTTAGTGGTCTTTTATACATCTTAAATATACACAGATTTTGCACTCCACGTTGCTTAATATAAATTTGACCTAGAATGTATGAAACACTTTTAGTCCATATTTTATGGATTTCTATATATTTCATGATACAGCAAATGTATGCAAAACCCACATATGAAATTCTGAAATTGATGTTTCAATAAACTGTGTTCAATTTTTATGCATTACATCCAACAAAACAGTTGTAAATCAGCACACATGCAGTATAAGTCGAGAACTTTTACAGATTTTTTTGTTTTTAATGATACCGCAATATGACTTGGCTGCTTGTTAACCTCACTGCCCTCAGTGGGTTATTTACGTTCTTTCTTTTGGTCATACAGGATTTAGTTTTTTGGGTCTTCTGTTGCACTCTGTGGACACTTCCCCCTCCTGCAGCACTGAGGACATGTGTCGCCTGCCAGTGGCTTCACTCTTCATTTGTTTCTGGTTGGTGGAGAGAAGCCACTGTAACGGCAGCCTTCAGGATAGCATGGGGGAGCTGCACACCAGGTTCGCTGTCAGCCTCTATCAGACGCTCATCGAGACAGAGAACAACTCCAACCTGATCGTGTCACCAGTGAGCGTCTCCTTGTCTCTGGGGCTGCTTCAGCTCGGTGCCAGGGGCAACACACTGGCTCAGCTGGAGGGAACACTTGGATACAATGTGAAGGGTAGGATTCATCCCAGATTGTTGATATGGTGAGGGCTAAGCTTGTGGTACAGGTAACATTAGCTGCTCCTCATGGTGTGAGAGTGAGGTTGGAGAGGTTGTTGTTAACCCTCAGTGCTGTTGGTACCAGGTAGTGGGGAGCGGTGCTGCTACTGCTATTGGCCCTGCAGAGCACAGTGGTGTCTGGAGCCATAATACCTGCCTCCACACTCTAATCTCATTAACCACTCCTGAAGCTCGGTCTCTGGGTCGAGAGGTCAGTGTGTTTAAAGCTATAGTGCGTAGTTTCTATCGCCCCCATGAGGAATTGTAAGTAATGACAACACCACTGTTGTTGCATCCACATGACACAAGCCTTCTGTAATCGCGCCCCCTCCTCCACGCAGTTGCTAGTAGCCAAGGAGGACACGGAGGATTAAAAAAACATAATGTACTCTTCAGAAGAGGTCATTATCTTGTGCACGAAAGTCGCCGGACAACAACAATTTCTAAACACAACCATGCTGAAAATAAAGAGAGAGTTTTGTAGAGCTGATAGTCTTAATTATCTTTGTATCAACTAATTTGGCAATGGCTTGAATGTAACAGATGTTCATTAATATCATAAAGTTATGCACTAAAGCTTTAATTAAAGACAAAATAAGAGTTGGAGCTGCTGTTTCTTTTATCTCCATGATGTGATCTGACATGTCAGTCAGGGATAGAAACTGACGATATTGGGCTCTAATTCAGCAGGATACCTCAACTGAGATCAGCTCCTAAAGAAAGTCATTTTAAATTAACTTGAGCTAAAACATCACAATGATGTAGGGCTGCAACTGTTATTTTCATAAATTATCAATTGTTTGTTCTATAAAAGGTAGTGAAAATGCCAAAACGTGTGCTTGTTTTGTCTGAGAAACAGTCCAAAACTCACAGATATTGAATTTACAATGATAGAAAACAGTGAAAGGCCGGGAATTCTCACATTTGAGAAGCTGGAACCAGCAAATGTTTGGCCCGTTTGCATGATAACGATTGACTAATCGATTGATCGACTTATTGTTTCAGCCCTAAAGTCATGTGTTTGTAGTAAAACAGTTCAAACAGACTGAGGGTCAGTCTTTTGTTGTTCAGTTTAGCTCTGCTGCATAGAAAAGAAAGAAATCACTGTGTAGTGACTGCTTATAGAAAATACTCATTTGATTCTGATAATGACTGCTTTTCCAATGCCATATATATACAAAGAAACATTTAAGAGCAGAGGTTGAGGCAGAGTGCGAAAGAATAGAAAGAATTATTAACCAGAAAATTGGCATATTCCATATCTACCCCTTACTCAAAATCAAGACAAAATCCCACAATAACAGCAACACCAAAAATAAAATAAAATACAAATCATGCACAACACGAGGCCAACCTAAAATTGACTGCTGTGCACTAATGAAATGTTGCAGTCATGAGAGAACCTGTGTTTCACTTCAATATGGATAATTTTATCTACAAATGCCTCGAGTTTATCAGATGAGAAGGTCCCTGTGGTCTGCAGTGCTCAGCACACTGTGTTAAGCAAAGCTCAAATTAAGTCAAATGAGCATTTGTTTGTGCACAGTCCTGCAGGGATATGGTGCAAATTAGTTAGGTTGCTACTGAAACAAGCCAAAAGCTGTTGAGTTGAAACCATTTCAGGAATGACTCCTCTGATGCAGAGACTTTTACAAGTCATTTTTCAGTGGTGTGAATTCTAATTCTTTGACAGTGCTGATGACCATGTGTTGAACTAGAGCAGATGATTAATGGATAGTAAAGCTGCTTCTAAACAAGTTCAAAAAGATGAACAGCTGGCAGTATTTTAGTGTTTTGCAGCTCTGTGGTGCAAAACCAATTCTTGTGCATACATGTTTTTATATCCAGCTGATAAAGTTCAAACTGAAGTCTTCCCTTTTTATAAACTTCCTAAAACTTGTAATGCACCACCACATCTCACCCGTTTCTGTGTATTCTTATCCTGCAGATGCCCAGGTACAGGACTTCCTGTTGCATTCACAGAGTGACATAAGCAACACCAGCCAGGGGATGTTGCTGCAGCAGACCTGCACATTATTCGTCCAGAGTGGCGTCCAGCTCCTGACTGAGTTTACACAGCATGCAGCAGCCTGGGCCAACACCAGCGTTGTCCGAGCCAACTTCAGCCAGCTCAACCCAGCCACTCGCGGCAAGCTGGAGCGAGCTGGACACAACCACGGTAAGCAAGACAGCTTCAAGTCAGATCCCCATTATTACCATTTTCATATTGAGAATGAATGACATTTGCACGTGTAATATGAAAGGGTTTGCTTTTAGTGAACCCACAGAGAATTATCATCAGCTCTGCAGCTCCATGGAGCCTTTTAGCCTCTTTTAGCTGCTACTGTTTGGTTCAGTCTCCACGCTCTCATGAACCTTGTTCCAGCAGCAGCAGCAGGCAGCTGTTTGCTGCAAACAAGCTCCAATGAACCCACAGTACGCTAACTGCCCAGCACCAAACAGCAGGCAGACAAAGTTAGCGAAGAGCTGGTGAACATAGTGGAGCAAATGGAATCCAGTCCAGAGCTAAAAGGAGACTTTAGTAGAATGATAATGTGGCTCTGTTTCTGGTGGATGTGTAAATAGGAGACGGTTTCCCAACATGTCAGCCAAAACAACTTTATAGAGTTGTGTCACCTTGTTGTGGGGTTTCTCTGCCCCCTAGTGACCTCGAAACTTGATTAATGCGTTATCTTTTCTAATTCTAATTCTTACAGCTTTAGCTTGTGACCCCTCAAATGAAGTTTTTTGCTTTGAAGATAGTATTTTGTATTATAATTAATATTCACTGAAAAAGTATGATTAGAGGAAAAGCTGTTCAAGTCCAATAAAGAGAAGATAAACATGATTGTGTGTAGAGGAAATATAGTTTTTCTCCAGCTTTCTTATCCTGGTAAACATCTTGTGACCCGTTCTATGTTGTGAAATAGTGCCCAAGATGTTTGAGGATTGTTTTTAATGTAAATGATACCCCCCAAACCTCTACTGGGTGTATTTACAAATTATTTTCTTCTGTTCATTCATCAGAACACATTTGCCAATAGTCGAGATGGCTGGCTTCTAAGAGATGAGTTGCACACAACATACCTTTACATTAAACTTTGCCCTTCCCTTGATACCTTGCAGATGAGACGTGGCCCCTCCAGGCAGGAAGCAGCAGCGGGGAGCTGTCAGGCTCAGGCGAGGCCCAGGCAGAGGCCCTGTGGTGGGGACACCAGCTGCAAATGGCCCTGGTCAACACGGTGGCCTTCAGGGGCGTCTGGCAAAAACAGTTCCTGTTCACCAACACCCAGAACCTGCCCTTCATCCTCTCTGATGGGAGTGCCATCAAGGTGCCCATGATGTATCAGGCTACAGAGGTCAGCTTTGGTAAGAGACACCATCCATCCATCCATCCATCCATCTATCCAAAAAGAAAGAACTAATTCCTTTTTTTCTTTTGTCAATAATTTAACATCAAAATAACTGTTGTAATAAACCCATCATACTGTAAAATGAATGTCCAGTATATAGTTAAATACAATATACAGTTATTGTACATAGTTTTGCTAGTTTTTCTCAGTTTCATTTCATTGTAACTGTCATATCTTGGATAGACTAATCCAAAAATAATCACCAAATAAATCAATGGAAATAGTCAGATGTTATTCACCTGAACTTATTGCTGTCCCTGGCAGGTCAGTTCAGGACAGCATTAGATCAGCGTTACACCGTGTTGGAGCTGCCGTACCTGGGCCGCTCCCTGAGCCTGCAGGTGGTCCTGGCCAGCGAGAGGAAGACGCCGCTGTCGACCCTCGAGTCCCAGCTCACCGCTCGCCAGCTGGCCTCCTGGGACACCGGCCTGCGCAGAACCAAAATGGACATCTTCCTACCCAGGTTGAGATCATGCCCCCTGCTACAGATGATTTTTAGACTTGGTTGATCATAGTTCTCAGACGTACAAACAATTTGTCGTCTGGTGTTCACAGGTTCAGAATGCAGAACAAGTTCAATCTGAGGTCAGCGCTTCCAGCCATGGGCATCACTGATGCCTTTAACCCGGCAGCAGCTGATTTCACTGGAATATCAGGTCAATACACATCGACAATGCATTCAAACTGTTGATTTTTATTACAGTGATTCATCAGGTTTTCACAGAATACACTTATATAAAAAAAAGCATAAAGCTCCAGTTGTTTGTGCTTTAAATGTACCCCAGATAACCAACAGTATAACGTACCATAAGCTGAAGGCCACACAAAAGATTACTGTAGCTCTGCTGGCAGCTGACAGTTTGTTTCTTCCGACAGTGGAGGAGAGTCTTTATGTGTCTGATGCCTTCCATGAAGTGAGAATAGAAGTCACAGAAGATGGGACAAAGGCAGCTGCTGCTACAGGTGAGAGATGACCCTGCAAAATAATAAAATTAGTTATATAGATATGTCATTTAACATGATTCTACTTGCCTGCAACCATTTCTTTTAACAGAATAATAAAATAATTTCGTAACCTTGCAGCTATGGTGCTACTCAAACGATCCCGTGCACCTGTTTTCAAGGCCGACCGGCCATTCTTATTTCTGCTACGACAGATTAACACAGGTATTTATTTTACTGCCACTCCAGTCTGCTTAACTGATCACCCCAGTAGTTTTGCCTGTTTTAACTCCTTATGACCAATCACATACAGTTACATCGTGATTAGATGTTTTGCAGAGCATGTTGTAGCGTTTCTTTTCTACTGTTACAGACAGCCACTGGTCTTTGATTTGTGTTAAATGCCATTTGTGGACCATTTTTGAAGGTTTATGAGTTTATACAGCTTTATACATTGTTGGGTTTTGGTCTTTTTTTTTTTTAAATGGGATTTAGTTACCACAATAACATTATCCTTATGTTTGACAAAAATGTACACAGACTTGATTCATTGTGAAAGATCGATTACACAACTCAAACAAGTCTGCTGCTATAACACACAGAAACTAATTGAAACCAACAGCTGTCTGGAAAGTAGAAAGGAATGGGCTGGATGCAACATTTAGCGCAACAATTTTCACCATCTTACTTCTACATACAAAAACATATGCCTTCTTTCGTACTACAATCACAAATATTCTCCACATAGTGTCTTTTCGGAATTTAACAAAAAAAACAAAAAAAAAACACTGGTATGATCCTTTAAGGTGAAAAACCATCTTAGTGAACCGTTTTTCGTTGTGTTCTCCATTTCAGGGTCCATCTTGTTCATGGGCCGAGTGATGAACCCAACAGACCAAGCACCTTAGACTCATACCTAAACACCTCTCACACACAATCCTACCCTGACCCCTATTCACTACTGGTATTTATTTGTGGACCAACGGGAGGGTCCATGGACACTTCAGGAAGAGGGACACTATTTTTGTACATGTCTGTAAATAAAATTTTAATACATGTTTTTAAGCTCAGTGTTTTGGTCCTTTCTTCCATAATTGTGAAGCAAAAAAAAAAAAGAAAAAAAAAAAAAAAGTCTGATGCACTGTCACTAAATCCGCCAACAAACGTGGACAAAAACACGTAGAGTCACATCTTTACAGAACACTTTATTTACATGGCCCTTCACAGTGTAAAATAGAAACTTTATTCATGGAAATACTTACAAAAAGGCCATTTTCCACTGAACATTCTCTTTAAATAGTACTCTAGGGTTATTTACATCTTTACAGTGTATTCAAAATACTCTTTTGGTAGCGGCCTCTTCACAAACAGACAAGTATGGCAGATTTTGGTCCCTGTCCAAGGAGGGAGGGAACAGAAGAGGGCTGCCCCTTGAATCAGAAATCAACTCTTGACCTCCAGACCTTACTTCAGATTATTTGTGTATATTTGAGAAAATTGAACAGGCCTGACAAAAAAAAAAAAAAGCATTGTTGAAAAAAAACTTTCGCAACAAAAAGGTAAGTTTTTCTTTTAAATTACATTAAATAAACATTCTCAAATGTACACAAGTGCATTCACGGTTAAGTGACAAGAAGTTGGTTTGAGATTCATGGCGGGGAGGAGTTTTGGGGACAGGTTAAGTTATTTGGCAGCGACCAGCATGTTGGGACAAGCTGGCATCCGAGACCTTGGTTCATCAACACTCCAGGGGACAACAGTTTGTGTTGCATATCAGCTGTTTCAGACTAAAATTAAGATAAAAATGGGGGGTAAAAGTATCTCCAACGTTATTGCTGATAATGATGCGTGTTAGTTCCTGAGCTTTTTGTCCCTGTATTTCAACATCTGTAACCAATGATGTTGCATCATTCAAAATGATTTTAACTTTGTGTTGATCTCTCAGAAAACCTGTATTGCAAAAGACACAGAATTTTTTAAGTTTAACTTTTCCAGACGTAATGAAAACCGTGGATCAGTTTTGTCAAAATGATTCATTCTAAAGTTACTACTCAATAATATTAATCGTCAGGCTGGTAGGTAAACCACAAGTTGACAAATTCATTACTTGAGCCAAGTCATACTCAGCATTAGAGTGCTTCAGTTAGTGGAGTGTAAGCTAATTCCAACAGTCAAACAGAACAACAAACTCATCATCCCACAAAACAAACAGTAGAAGACCCAACAAGAAGGGAAAAGTAAAAGAACGCAAGGGAAGAAAAGTGTTTCATAAGCATCTCCACTGGATCCTGTTTGACCCTGAGTTACCAACACACAACCTGAACCCTTCTACACTGTCGCTCCATTACATCATCATCACAAATAAAACACGACTGAACATAACATTCAGGCGCAGGCTGCTATCTGTTGCTCTCCAGAAAAGTCCTGCACTCCCTCGTTTTATCCACCTCGTAGTTTTAGAGATTTGTTTTTCACTTTGTCTTTTAAAAAAGAAGAAAATCTAAATTGGAGGAGGAGAATAAGCGAGGGGGACGCCTCAGGACGGGTTCACAGATCAGAAAACAGCCATGCTCAAATGTTCTACAGGTCAAAAATCTCATTGGGTAGACAAACACTTCACCTGTAGCAATAAAATGCTTCCTCACTCCCCTTTTGGATATCTGAAAACTTGCATCATCCAGGGCCAACACTGACTTTAGTTGTGTGCAAACCAACGCGACCATCAATAATGTTGAGAGTCCACTGAAGAGGTGATAGTTTGAGAGCTAGATGCTTCGTCTCGTCTCCGCAGGGGCCCAGTATAGGTGGGGGGTGCAGGGGTTCAGAAGGACGTGGGGCACTGTCAGGTTCATTTTCATTAAGTTAAGTTTAGGAATGAGCCGGTCTCAGAGCGTGTCCACGTGGTTCATGTTATTGGATCTGTTGTGGATCTCCTCGAGGAAGTTCTCCAGCTGCTCGATGAGAACGCGCTTCTTGAACCTAAAGCGATAAAAACAAAAAGGTTGTTTTCTGTAGCAAGTAAGTCCATTAAACCAAACATTTTAGGAATTTGAATAGTCACATTTTCTTATGTCAGGAACAGGATGCTGCTGGTCATCACAGCACTAGGATATCATTTAGAAATGCTCTTTTTCTGAAGAGAGTCGTAAAGGGCGGGGCCTAAGCAAAGATAGTTGAGCGATACAGGAACTACAAGTGAAACGCAGGTGATTTGTTTATTAACCACATCTCCAAATGGTTCTGTTCCAGCGTATTTAAGACAGCAGGGTAATCACAGTAATGCTGTGACATCAGAGGAGGGTTTAACTCTGTACCTGGCCGCCTCTTTGATGATGTTTTGGAGGAAGATGAGTCGGGTGTCCAGAGTGCCCTGGATCTGCTTCAGGAGGAGGAAGATCTTCTCGTAGTCTGAGACAGAAAGAGAAAGTGAATGAAGAATAATTGCTCAATTATTGCTGTGTTTTCTAGGACAGCAGAAGTCCTCAAGTAAAGCTGGGTATTAAACCTCAATACATTTTGTATACTGACCGCATTCTCCACAACATTAAGTATCAAAAACTGTCAAGTACCAGGTCTTCTTTACTTACTCTTTAGTCAGTTATTTGATGATTTAAACTATAGTTCTGCCAATGCTTTCTTTCATTCAGGCATAGGTCTTTAAATGGCTGTGTGTGTTTAGACAATATGTAACATAACACAAAAAAAAAAGGCTTTTGAAGAAATAATGCGTTTATATTTCTTAAATTAAGGTATCAAATATCACTTCGGTATATATACACCAAACTCGGCTACCACATCAACACTGGTATAGAAGAATATCTGCTTGTTGGTGTTTTAAGCCCCCAATGTCTCCTTCCAGGAAGCGCTGCGACCACTGACTTCAAGGCACCTAACCCTAACCATTGCCTAATCCTAGTGCCTTCCAGGCAGACGTTGGGGGCTTAAAACTCCGATAAACAGAATAGCTCTCTAAACCCAGCCCTAGTAGACCCACCCATAGACTATGTTTGGTTACGTACGTCGGCCAGGTTTTCTGATCTCCCTGGTGATGAGCGTCCTCAGCTCGTTGTTGACCTTGGTGGTCTCGATGTGGATGTGCTTCTTCAGAGCTGCAGGTGTCAGGTAGCGAGGCGGCTGGTCCTCCACCAGCACCATCTCCACTCCTCCCTCGCTGCCCAGCGGCAGCTCGCCTGCCCGGGGTTGCCCGTTCTCCTCTTCGTCCTCTTCCACCTCCTCCTCCTCCTCCTCGTCGTCCCCGTGCCGGAGGTCCTCTGGTTCCGCGGCAGTGTGGTTCTCCTGGTGGTCACTGGGCTCCGAGGGTTGATCCAGCTCAGAGTCTGAGCTCTCATCTGAGCCGTAGTGGTTCTGATTCAGGTGGTTGATGATCAGGTCCGGTTCAGCTGCTCCGTCATTCGTGTCCATGTCTGCAGGTTCAGAGGTTTAAAAAAAGAAATACCATTTGTTTATTTTGTTTAGCAATAAATTACTTGAAACGACAGACTTTGGCTGACATGAGCCATGTTCTTTTTTCACTTTTTCAGGCATTTCTGTATTATTTGTGCTAAGTCAGATACATTGCAGAGTTGGATTGCATAGTTAGAAAGACGTGTAATTATACCCGTTGGCCGAGGGCTGGCAGGCGGTGTTACTGGAGGGGTGTAGGCTCTGCCCAGACGCAGCAGAGGCGACATGCAGCGACGTCTCTTGGGCCCTCCGCCCGTCATGTTGCTGCTGTCTCCTGGTCTCTTACCCTTGTTCTGAGGGCTGGTCACAAACTCATCTGCCTCGTCGATCATCATGCCCTGAGAGGGGAGTGAGGAAGGTGGTCAATTTACATTTTTCTAAATTAACAATTTGTGTCTGTTACTAATGAAAGAGGACCAGGGTTATCATATATATCAGGGCCGATATATTACCTTCTTGTCTAGTTTGAAGGGGTTGCCGAATGTGTGGAGACGTTTGGGCTGTTCAGGGTCTGCGTCTCGAAGAGGCTGAGGAGCAGCTTTGAGAAAGTCTTGGTAGTTGCCCATCTGGGCTATTGGCACGCTGTGGAGCTGGTCTGGACAGGAGACAGGAACATTTAATATACACACACACACACACAAGAGCTGTCAGTCTTCCTCTATAATACCATTAGAATTCCAATGGTTATTTTTACAAATGTTCAAATAATATTTGAATATTTAATATGCTCATATGCAGTTATAAATATGTACTACACTACTCAGGCTTAAACGATTGGTCAGTAACAATAGTGTTAGCCATGATGCCAAAACTAAGCCAAATGGTGCCGCCACTACTATTTTAGTGATTTAAAAGCAACCCGTTTCTTGCAGATTGTCACGTTACTGAGAACACAGCTATTAGAAGGCAATATATGAAGTCGAAGCTAACTCTGACAGCTGTAGGGCAGCTAACATAATTTGAAGAATGAGCTAACTATTGATAACAGTGTATATATAAACAAAATCAAATTTGAATAGTAATTTCACCATTTGAATAGTATTGATTTTTTTACTATTGGAATTATCACACACACACACACACACACACACACACACACACACACACACACACACACACACACACACACACACACACACACACACACACACACACACACACACACACACACACACACACACACACACACACACACACACACACACACACACACACACACACACACACACACACACACACACACACACACACACACACACACACACACACACACACACACACACACACACACACACACACACACACACACACACACACACACACACACACACACACACACACACACACACACACACACACACACACACACACACACACACACACACTAATACCAGCTAAAAATCTTTTCTTTTGAAGACCTTTCAGTCAGTGGTTGATGTTTTCACCATGACATCAGTTTTGGGTGTGGTTACAGGAATACCAGAGCACAATTATGACCAAACCGGTGGGTGTGAGAAACAAGTCTTGCACAGTGACTTACCTGAGTCCTGCCCTCTGAGAGTACAGACGCTGGTGTTGAGCAGGTTCCTCCTCATTCGGCTGAGCTGGTCCAGCAGGTGGCTGCGGGGGATGTCGTAGGGATTCCTAAAGCTCTGCGGCTTCAGGCCCTGATGAGGACATAAGACAGAAGTAGGGATGCACCGAAATGAAAATTCTTGGCCAAAACCGAAAACCGAAAAAGAGGAAACCAAGACCGAAAAACCAAAAGAAATTATGACAATTATTAGTACCATTGCATTTATGGCTATGACTGTGTACTAACTTACTAAAATCAAGGCATTGCAATTGTATAAATTAATATTAAAGTTTCAAAGAATAAATCAATTACAAATTATACAAATATTTATTTAGCACATTGCAACAATGCACAGTATAAAATAAAATTCTAACTTAAATGTTTAACTTGACCCCACTCATGTGTACATTAAATAATACTGTACAGGCCTATAGAAAGGTTTTAAAATTATATTATATAATTAATCCCGACGTGGAGAAAGTCTTTGCAGATGCACCCCCTCTTGAAATTTCGGCATTACATGATTTGCAAATCGCTGTTCGTGGGTCTTTCTCAGATACACTGAAATAAGTCCACACCGCAGACATGTTGCTTCAGACAAGCACGTGCAGGTCGCAGTTTATGTTTGCGTCATCACAACATTTCGGCCGTATTGTTTCGGTGATAAAAGTATTTCGGCCGAAAACCAAAAATGCCATTTTCTGCCAAAAATTTTCGGTGGCCAAATATTCGGTGCATCCCTAGACAGAAGGCATTGTAAAGACAGCGATGCGAGTTTAAATTGGGCCAGAAAATATGGTCGTTTTCTGGTGAAATACTGTAAGTTGGCTATAACAGATAAATGAGCATTTTTCAAATGCCAAAGCCCTCAAACAAGCACCCAAACAAACTTCAACTCAATAAACAGGAGGATTGTTGGCTGGAAAGCAAGGAAGTCAGAAGTCTTGCTTATAGAATATGTTTATCCTTAGAAAAACTTTGATTTTAACATGAATAATAATAATCCATCGTTACCTTGTTGAGCAGTGCCAGCTGGAAGCCCTGGAACTCTTTGGGGTTGAGCTCCAAGGGCAGAGTCGGAGCCTCCCCAGAGAGACTCTGCAGCTGCTGGATGAAGTCCCTGCGCTGGGCCAGAGAAATACCTCCACCTCGCCAACGCACCTTGATGCCAGCCTCGGGTGGCTGTTTCTTACCAATCAAGGCAATCAGGCGGTCATACTCAATTTTTGACTGGAAATGTAAGCAAATAAGTAACATGACTAGATGCATATGGAACACAGTCACATTCAGTATCTTACTTATGTTTAAACAATTCGAAAATATGCACACTAGGATTGATTATCATTTTTTGATACCAGGGTCAATATGATATTGAATTTTTGGCACCCATATCAAACATTAATGTTTTCCATACTTTAAATTAGCTTATATACAATTAACTATAAAATTAAGCATAATATTAAACACTGTATCTATGCATTTTTTTACTTGACTGTTTTAAACACTTTTCGTTTGTTATTGTCAAGTTACTTAAAGGTTTACTCAAATAGGAGTAAATAATGCATTTGGGGACAATTTTTAGCTTTGGATTTGTGTGCTGGTGAGTGATTATAGCAGCAGGACAGTGGATGTGAGGCTGACTAAAATAACTAGAAATAATAAGATGCATCAGGCTAACATACAGACAGCAGATAGACACTGGTTTTCTGTGATACTGTATGTGCCCAAAGGTAGCAAGACAAAACATCCCAACTTCTTACCTGTTGGCTGAGCTTCTTCAGGTAGGAGACAACGCTGTAGCTCAGGCCATACTCCATGTTGTCTGCTAGCAAGTTTGGTGCTCCCATGATTCTCAGAGCCTTCCTCAGGGACTGTGGGAAGAAGAACAACAATAAGACCAGTGTATATTTTTTATGGCTTTCCTATGTTGACACAAATAATAATAATAAAAAAAACACTTAGAGATGAAGAATGATGAGCTCAAGTCCACTGACCCCGATATAATATGGAGGCATGGTCTTCAGGTAGTTCTCAAAGGACTGCCGCCATTTGATGGTAGGCTTGAACTTGTGCACTTTGATCAAGTCGTCTGCAAGAAAGAAAACAAATTTAGACTAAAAAAATTACTTTCATCTGCAACATTTACTGTATAAAAGCCTCCAGGAGAGACATTTTACATTTCTTACTTTTTCAGGGATTAATTCTATTTTCTAAAGCCTGTGCCAAATAATAATGAATGTAATGATTTAACGATAATGACCCTCTTAATAATGGCACATTATGACCATGTTTATTTACATGTGCTGAGGAATGTGAAGGCATGCATGACACACAAAAACACAAGTACAAAAGACTGGTCCTATGTCTACTTCCCTCTAAATGACAATTCACGAGCTATTACAAGGAAGTACTGATGTCACAGGCGCACACAGTTACAGTAAAAATTAGGAAAGAATGACAAATGTAATATGGATCCGCCAGTCTTACCCAGAAGTGGCAGAAGCACGGGGTAATTGTAGGGCATCACAAACAGGTTGACACAGTTGAGAGCTGTGCTGGCCTTTAAGTAGCCAAAGGGTTGGCCCAGGTCACTGTACTTGGCACTGTTACACACAAACACCTAAAAGACAACAAGGAAATCCGTCAAAGTGTGGTGACATTAGAACTCTTCAACCAGCAAACACATGACAATAGAGAAGGTTGTTTTTGTTAACTGTCTCAATATGCTGTTGGTTCACTGCAATATGACCATGATATGTAGCCTGAGCCATGTCCATGCACCTATTGCTGAAAAGTATGAACTATCTCTATCTCTTTAAAAAAGAAGACCGCACGTTAATCACCCGCTTTACAAGCTAATGTTTTCACCTCAACTAACCTCTGCCTAAGTAGAACACAGCGTATGATAGCTGTGCATTTATTACTGTAAAATGAAGTATACGTTTCCATTAATGTATTTAACAACCTGCATTTGTAGAGGGCAGACAACAACAAGTCTAAATGTTAACAGACAGGTTAGCGGCCCCCTGAGGATGTACAGCAACAAACAAACAAGTGGGATGAATGAAAAATGGAGAGACAACTAGTAATAAGGATAGAATACAAGATTCACTTGATTGACCCACATTTTAGAACATTTGGTTTGGGCTTTCACCCATGCGGTGATGACGTATTTTATTAGGCCCTTAAAGACTGCCTGATAAAAGACAACCATAAACTTCTGATCAACACTGTTGTAGTTGTTGTCTGCTACGGAGACCCAAAACATTCGTAGGAACGTTTGGTCTGAGGGTGGCAGCAGAAGAAAGACCATGATATCTAAATCAAAAAGGAGTGTGGCCGGGTTAGCTCCGTTGGTAGAGCAGGCTCACATATAAATAGGTTTACTCTTCGACGCAGCAGCCGCAGGTTTGACTCCGACCTGCGGCCCTTTGCTGCATGTCATTCCCCCCTCTCTCTCTCTCCCCCCTTTCATGTCGTCATCTATCCTGTGAAAATAAAGGCCTAAAAATTCCCCAAAAAAAATAATCTTCAAAAAGGTTTTATCCTCTTACAATATTTTGAATTAGCAACAAAAACATCTGGATGTTAAATGCTGATGTTTAGCTGTAACATTTTATATGTTAGCGCAGCAACCTATAACACGCAAACGTTTGGTATGCACTGTATCATTTAACATTTATTTCGGTGTTTATCAAAGTGGCCGTGTCAGAAATCACCCTCTTGTTCACTCGTTCATTATTCCCCTCATAATAGACAATCAGTAACTTTTACTCTATAATGAGCAGTTAATGGAGATTTTGGACAATTATGAATAATTATTTGGATCCGGGTTTGAAATGGGGAAATCTCTAAGTCGCCATCAACTCACAGCAAATACGGCGGAACATCTAATGTTAGTATCCAGCTTTGTCGCAGAATGAAATTATCATCCAACCACAAGGTGCAGAGGTTAGAACAATATGGATTTCAGCTTTAATGTTGAGGTCCTTTCCCACAAAATGTTTGTTATTTTTCCTGTGTTGTGGTTGTGATGGTGCTGTACCTGCCAGCAGGTGTGCGGGGACTTCCTCTCCAAAATGTACTGGGTGAGAGGCGACGGCTCCAGCTCATACTTGTCAAAGGGCACCTTGTCTATCACCATGGGCTCCGCGTCCAGACAGGAGAAACGAATGTGGGGGTGGGCTGAGCGGGGGGGCTGGGTGGGGCACAGAGTGAGAGGTAAATACTGTTATAACACCGTTATGTTCCATCACATTAACATTCTGCACTGTAAAAATCATCATGTAGCTATAATCATGGATACAGAATGGCTGCAAAATATTGTATTTGATCTCCCATCTGAATTCAGGATTATTGGTTTCATCATTTTTATCAGCTGATATTTAAGAACATAAGATTTTAGATGTATCGTTTGTGTTATAAATGATATTACTGTTCAGTCAGGTTTCCGTTTTCTCACAAGTTGTCATGTAATTTTATAGTAGAAAACACATTTTGAAGATCTTTCCATCTACTGTTTTACTATTTTAAGAAATTATATTATATTGCCAGATACATCTCAGCTATACTGTTCTGCTACCTGCCCTTGCTTTATTTGTTCTATTGTGCAATATATTTGGCCCGTGTAATTCAGATCATTTTTTTTACCTTCAATACTTCCCTTTTTGCTCCATTATTATTGTATGAACTGCCTGACTTTTTATGTTGAGTGTCCATGTGAACAAACAATATACTTTTGTATGTCTTTTTTTCCTTATACAGTATATTGTATCTTCATCACGAATGGAGTTTCTTTGGGCCACAAATATATGCATCCAACCTTTGTAAAAAAATTTGAATTAAAAGATAATCTTTGTAAGGTTTTGCAGAACTTTAGAATTATTCCCCTGTTGCTCTAGGACCTAAGTGATGAATACAACTGTCAGCTAAATGTCCAAGATATACAGTGAGGAAAATAAGTATTTGAACACCCTGCTATTTTGCAGGTTCTCCCACTTGGAAATCATGGAGGGGTCTGAAATTGTCGTCGTAGGTGCCTGTCCACTGTGAGAGACATAATCTAAAAAAATAAATCCAGAAATCACAATGTATGATTTTTTAACTATTTATTTGTATGATACAGCTGCAAATAAGTATTTGAACACCTGTCTATCAGCTAGAATTCTGACCCTCAGAGACCTGTTAGTCTGCCTTTAAAATGTCCACCTCCACTCCATTTATTATCCTAATTTAGATGCACTTGTTTGAGGTCGGTGGCTGTATAAAGACACCTGTCCACCCCATACAATCAGTAAGAATCCAACTACTAACATGGCCAAGACCAAAGAGCTGTCCAAAGACACTAGAGACAAAATTGTACACCTCCACAAGGCTGGAAAGGGCTACGGGGAAATTGCCAAGCAGCTTGGTGAAAAAAGGTCCACTGTTGGAGCAATCATTAGAAAATGGAAGAAGCTAAACATGACTGTCAATCTCCCTCGGACTGGGGCTCCATGCAAGATCTCACCTCGTGGGGTCTCAATGATCCTAAGAAAGGTGAGAAATCAGCCCAGGACTACACGGGAGGAGCTGGTCAATGACCTGAAAAGAGCTGGGACCACCGTTTCCAAGGTTACTGTTGGTAATACACTAAGACGTCATGGTTTGAAATCATGCATGGCACGGAAAGTTCCCCTGCTTAAACCAGCACATGTCAAGGCCCGTCTTAAGTTTGCCAATGACCATTTGGATGATCCAGAGGAGTCATGGGAGAAAGTCATGTGGTCAGATGAGACCAAAATAGAACTTTTTGGTCATAATTCCACTAACCGTGTTTGGAGGAAGAAGAATGATGAGTACCATCCCAAGAACACCATCCCTACTGTGAAGCATGGGGGTGGTAGCATCATGCTTTGGGGGGGTTTTTCTGCACATGGGACAGGGCGACTGCACTGTATTAAGGAGAGGATGACCGGGGCCATGTATTGTGAGATTTTGGGGAACAACCTCCTTCCCTCAGTTAGAGCATTGAAGATGGGTCGAGGCTGGGTCTTCCAACATGACAATGACCCGAAGCACACAGCCAGGATAACCAAGGAGTGGCTCTGTAAGAAGCAGATCAAGGTTCTGGCGTGGCCTAGCCAGTCTCCAGACCTAAACCCAATAGAGAATCTTTGGAGGGAGCTCAAACTCCGTGTTTCTCAGCGACAGCCCAGAAACCTGACTGATCTAGAGAAGATCTGTGTGGAGGAGTGGGCCAAACTCCCTCCTGCAGTGTGTGCAAACCTGGTGAAAAACTACAGGAAATGTTTGACCTCTGTAATTGCAAACAAAGACTACTGTACCAAATATTAACATTGATTTTCTCAGGTGTTCAAATACTTATTTGCAGCTGTATCATACAAATAAATAGTTAAAAAATCATACATTGTGATTTCTGGATTTTTTTTTTAGATTATGTCTCTCACAGTGGACATGCACCTACGATGACAATTTCAGACCCCTCCATGATTTCCAAGTGGGAGAACCTGCAAAATAGCAGGGTGTTCAAATACTTATTTTCCTCACTGTAAATGCAAGAAATTCAACAGAGGCTTTAAAAAGGTACTATGAAAGATGCATGGTCAACCCATACATTTTTATGATTTGGTGATTTAGCTTTGTTGATTCTTCCACAAGTTTCTTACCAGCGTGGGGGAGTTCTGGTCCGGCCAGAAGGCCTCAGGGATGGGCCAGTGACCGATGGGGACACCGGTTTTGGGGTTGGGTCTTACGTAAATCAGCTTGTGACAACAATGCCAAGCCTGTGGACCGGACTTCACCACCTCGACTGGAGCATCTGGACAGACACACAGTAACAGAGGAAGGTGACTTCACAGGTAAAACAACCATCAGCCGTTTAAGACAAGAAGGTGTTTGTGAGGTATGAAACACAACATAATGATTTGGATAAACTGTAACAGTGTGTGGGCAGTTTAAATATTAAGTTGGGGCTTTAAACCGTGACATCCACCAGCTGCTTATGAACCACAGTAAAGAAAAGCTCAGGGGGGGATTAAAAAAAAATAAAAAATCAGGGAGCGGGAGAGAGCAAAGAGATTATCTACTAATCAAACAGATGCAGTGCAGCAGTTGCCAAAAAGGTCTTTCAGAAATAGTCATCAATGAAATGTCATGAAACGAAGGTGTCTCTTACCCTCTAAAGGAGGAGGGTCAGGCCCAGTCTTCTCGAAGTTGATCACCACTCCACTCTGGATTTTCTGCACCAGAGACTCCAGACACTGATTCAACATTCGCTGAGAGAACACGCTGTAGGAACGTCCTGCAACACAGACACATGAAAATGTGAATAAATTAAACCGGATTCCAATGGCTTTTAAAATGAGCAGTGTGTAGGATTTAGGGAATCTATTGGCAGAAATAGTATATAATATTCAGAACTATATTATCACGAGTGTATGTTACCTGAAACTAAGAATTTGTGTGTTTGCGTTATCTTAGAATGAGCCCTTCATATCTAGGGAGCAAGTATTCTTCCACAGAGCCAGACATGTTGCACTGCCATGTTTCTACAGCAGCCCAGAAAGGACAAACCAAACACCGCCTCTAGAGAGAGTATTTTGCATTTTTGCCTTTTGCCTGAAGGGCACCGTAGGTTCTACTAAGCAACCTCACTGCTAGATGCCACTAAATACTACACACTGGTCCTTTAACTGAATATTGAGGTATTGAATCCCCTTATTAAAGATGAATCCTTTCCAACTCTGTTTAGGAGTTTTATCTAACACTGTTAAGGCTGCACAAATTCATTTTGGGCCACTAGGGCACAGTAGAACAAGCTGAAAGAACAATATTTTACATTTCAAAGTTATTAGTTGTTTTAGTGTTAACATTGGCATCAGAACACATCCAGACATTATCATTTACTAGATCATAGATCATTTCTGGTCACCGAATTAATTTAAGTCCACTATTCACTTTGACATTTAGCTCCACCAACTCAAAACAAAATATCTGGCTCTTTAGCTGCTAGATGCTCTGCTCCACTCCTCTTCAACAGCTCTCTAATGTTTGGTGCTAAGCGGGTAGAGTGCAGTAAGTTTATCTGAGCTTGATAACAGGAAACAGCTGCCTACTGCTGCTGGAACCGGGTAAAGACTGAATCACACAGTAAATGAGCCATAAAAAACTAAATACTGAGCTAGTATATACTGAAAGCTAAATACTGAAAAGAGACTGGAAGGCTCCATGAAGCTGAGGGAAACTACTAGAGATGGGTGATAATTATCTGTGGGTTTGTTACAATGAGCGAAGTTTTGAAAGACCGATTACATTTAGATTTTCCCTTTAGTAGTCCGGGGTAAAAAGTTCCAAGATTAATCTTTGCATCTGCATTATTTGCCTTTACTCAGTGAATATGTGTGCATTTGCATAAAATGTTACGTGCAGACTGTGGTGACTCATCAGAAGTAGTACAGCGAGGGCTACATGATGTGTAAAATTGTGGAAATCAAGTTATTACAGCGTAGACAAAATGATCATTTTTGCGGGGGGAAAAGGATGTGATAGCTACTTGCTTGTGAAATAAAAAGAAGGGTGAGTTTCAAGGATACATTCTGGGAAGCACTTGACATTCATCTTAAAAGAAGAATCAAATTGACGCAAAGTTAATCAAGTCAAGAAAGATCAGTGCCAATATCTAGCCCAATTATCTAGATAACATAACTATCTGAATGTTCTGCATGTTGCTTTTCTTGTGAGGGAAGAAAAAAGATTTGAGACCCAAAGCTTAAAGAATCTGGATATCTTACAAACTTAAAACCAGATCCAAAATGGTGCCAGCTTTCAGAACACAAACTTAACCATGAATTTATCAACCACCTATTAAATTACTAAATAATCCTGGTTAAAAGTGCATTATACTGAATGTAGAGTATGCTTAGTTTAATTAAAAACACTGCAGTGCTGGACTACAGATACACAACAATTTTAAGTGCTTTCGACTTAACACTGTACTCATGTTCATGGGTCTGTATCAGTCCTTTACACTCACTACACGTTACCGGCATGCAAAGAGGTACATTTGCATGAAACGTAGCTCTTTAAAGCTCTGAATCTGCTTTAGTTTATTTGTCACAGCATCAGTCACAGGACAGTGGAGGTTGCATGAGTAAATACCATGAATCAGACACACTGTCTTACAAAGCTACAACTAATTAGTCTAATTCAGCCTTCTGGCCATTTACTGCCTCCAACTTCACCTCTGATGACCTTGTTATGCACCCATTCACTCACTCATTTTCAATAGGCCGTGGCTTTGTGTCAGGTCTGCCATCAGCAGTAATGGACAGGCAGCATGCACTGTAGACTGTCACTGACAATGGAGCTGTGTCATGTTCTGCATTCAGCACCACTGACTGCTACACAGAGCTTTGGTGTGCTCTGTCTCGGTCTCTCTATGTGCGTTAATCTTAACCTGCCATCAGCATCATTCTAGTCTGTTCCTTTTACCAGGCAGCATGAGGACTGGAGACAGGAGGGATACAAGTCTACTTCTATAAATGGATGTTATTTAAAACTGGTAGGTAGTAGGTACTGTAGGCAGCCAGGGCTGGCCTGGATAGAAGTATGTTGATGTGTTGTGAGTAAGACAAAGGCATTTCAAATCCTGGACCAAGTAGGAAAATTTGAGCTTTCTAACCTTAATCAACAATTGCTCCTGAAGTGCATTTGAGCAAAGCACTGAACCCGACCACAACAGCTAGAGCGGACCTGCTCAACGGTTGAAACAAGAGCATATTGTGTGTGTGTGTTTTTAGCTCCCATTGGCAAACCTGTAAACACATGCAACTCTGAATGTTGAGCAAGATGGTGCTGAGACAGAGCTCGGGGGTGTGTGTGAGTGAAAAGCAGCTGCCAAGGCAAACTTTCTTACAGTCACAAAAAAAAAAAAAAGCCTAAAAAAAAGGAAACAATCCAGATTTATTGTTATTATTTTCCTTTGTATTGATAGAGATGATTAAATCAGCTGTGCAACGGAATGCATTTAACAAATAGCTATTTTGATCTGGTGTTCTAAATATTTTTGAGCTTGTCACAGCATGTTCCACTGGGCTCTGCTGTAGAAATGAGGCTTGGGTCACTCCCAAGAGGAATATGCCTATGATGTTTTTCCAAGAAAGGTTATAATGACATCCATTTACAAATAATTGGCCAATACTTTGTAAGTAACTTAAATATTCAGGTGTACACATGAACAAAGAATATGTGTTGATGTCTTTACATTAGCCAGCTGTTAGAAGGTAAGAAAGACTATGTAGTAGAAGAGGTTAAATTACATACACTTTATTAGTAAATGCTGCAGACACAAAGGCCTCTAAATTTAATCATGTAAATTATGTACACTGGTTTTCTAAATTTTTGGACTGTTTGAAGTATAATTTCAAAACGTATGGGCTAAATGCTGGCTCGGCTTTATATTAATTTGTTGTGTCTTGTAAGCCTATGCAGGCTGAACATTTAGTTATTTTTTTTTAGTTATGATACATCAACAAATGACTTGTCACAGACCGATTAAAGAAAGGATTGTCAAAATCGGTGCAGCAGAGGTTGAGATATCCTGTGCAAAAACACTGGATTCTACTATTCCTATAATGCAACTCAATAGAATCTTTCATTAAATCTTCCCATCCCTCATCTTTCAAACTCCATTTCCAGAATTTATAACACGTCTTCAGTCAAATATTTGAATTCTAAAGTCTAACTCAAGAGAACTCTTGATTCCTTTTCAGACTTGACAAAGCTCCTAGAGCTGCAGATATTATACTTATTAAGTACTTCTCATTACGAATAAACCGACCTTTATGTTTAAAATATGTGGAACAACACCAGCTTTTACTCAGTCCGCCTACCTCCAGTGACCTCACACATTGGGGTGATTGGAGAATCGTCGGGCGGGACGCCACCGAGGGGTTCGGGCTCCACCGAAGCATTACCAGGGATGCGCAGCACCAGAGCGAATAGACGCTGGTCCCAGCGGAAGGGCTCCTTGGTCAGCTCGCTACCCGGCAGCGGGGTGGTCAGAGGGAGATGGAGCTGGACGGTGGAGGAGAGAAACAGAGGACTGAATGTTACTGACACAAAGAAGCATGGATCATAACTAGAGACAAAGTGTTGGACAATATACAGTACATACACCAAGAGACAGAAATATGGCGGAGATTTTCAAATCCATCAGCAGGAATTTTATGGGAATTAAAGCGTAACTCTCGCCAAAATGCAACCTAGGGTATTTTTGTGAATGTACCCGAGTTAAACTTTCGTTTAAAAGCATAATTAGGACAGAAACGCCACTTTTAAGATTTACCATCATTTTCGGTCAAATGGCCTTTTGAATGAGAGAGCTAGGGGCACTACTATGATGGCATCAAAATCACTATTTTTAAAACACTAAGAAGGCTCGACACAACATGAAACTTTGCTCCAAGAATCACCAGGGGCTCTACACATGAACTTGAGCATTGAGAACATTGTTTGTGTACCCAGAGTTTACTAAAAAGAAAGGTTTTAACAACTCACTGTAGCAGTTGGTTTTTCCGCTCACCGTCTATCGAGCCAGTCAAAAATAGTCGATCTTCGAATGCAACGTAACAAGGAGGAGAGTAAAGATGGAAAGCTCCTCAAGCTTAGTTCCATATCCATGCACGGATAATTTGTTGTTTTGTCGTTAGTAAAAAACAATATTGACCTTGTAGTTGAAAAGGAGCCTCATATAAGAATGACATTTCCTCCTATGGAGTCCGTTCATTCGCATTCGGAGATCGACACTTTTTTACTGACAAGATGGCGGATAACGTAAACAACAACTGCTAAAGTGAGTCGTTCAAAACCGTTTATAGTAAACTCTGGGTACACAAACAATGTTGTCAATGCTCAAGTTCATGTGTAGAGCCCCTGGTGATACTCGAGCAAAGTTTCATGTTGTGTCGAGCCTTCTTAGTGTTTTACAAAGAGTGATGTTGATGCGATCACAGCAGTGCCCCTAGCTCTCCCATTCTAAAGGCCATTTGACCGAAAATGAGAATACAGTAAATCTTAAAAGTGGTGTTTCCGTCCTAATTATGCTTTTAAACGAAAGTTTGACTCGGGTACATTCACAAAAAGACCCTAGGTTGCTTTAAGTGCCTTAATTTAACAGATATTTAATTCCCTGCAATATTCAAAAAACATATTTCCATTTGGTTATCTTATCTATAGACGTTTTTTTTTTTTCACACAAACTTGCAGAAACTACATCCAGAAAATATTGCTATTACAATATAAAATTATATAAACTATATAGTGTCACAGAATATTTAGTTGGCATCAAGTATACAAAAGCATATCTGTAATTATACAACAAAGATGAACTAATTAACATTTACGCAAACACCGACTGCAAACTGTGCCATTATAAGATCTCACAGCGTTGATTCATTATCCCTTCATGGTAACAGGCTTTTATCCATCATACTGCTCCTCAAATACAGATTATTTTCAGACATTTCTTAGGCAGCTCAGACTTTTAAATATCGCCAGAAGAGCCGCAATTAAAGTCAAAACCTCCCACCAAATGTCACTCTGTAACTCAAGCTACAAAACTGAATGTATGGCTTAATAGAGATGGGCCCTCTATCTCACATGGAGTAGCAGCACAAATATTCTACATGGATGACAGACATGACAACTTGCAGATGGAGGCAGAAATAAATTAATAGTTCAAGGCAGAATAAGTTACTGAGTCACTGTGAGGACAGCTGTTCTCTGACTAGCAGACCTCAAAGGAATCATCGTGTTCACACAGCCCTTCAAAAGGCAACCCTACATGCTCACACGACTGACCTTTGTACTTCTGAATCATAACTAGAGCTAAAACTACTTTGATAATCAATTAAACTACAAAGATTTTGAAATTTCTATTAATTGTTTAAGTCATTTACCAAGCAGATTTGTCCAAAAGAATTGCTGGTTCCAGCTTTTCAAATGGGAAGAATTTAATTTTTTTCTTTTATATTACTGTTGGTCAGACAAAAAAAGTCAATTTGGAAACATCACATTGGGCTCTGGGAAATTAAGGTGGGCCTTTATACACTATTTTCTAACATTTTAAAGGCTGGGGGATTCAGTCTTAAATGTGACTATTTGCTGAATTGTTAGTCCTTTATGAGAGAAAAGTGTGTGTGTGTGTTTTTGAATTCTGGTCACATAAAACAAGCCATTTCAATGTGTCAACTTGGGCTTTGGGGAGTTGTGAGAGGGTATTTTCTTTAAGATTCTCTGACACTTCTTAGATCAGACGATTGAGAAAATTATCAGTAGATTAACTGATAATTAAAAATATCATTAGTTGTAGGCCCGACCACAACGTGACTTCAAAGCTAAAACTGACTAGCATTACAGTTTCTATCTTTCTTCTAATGTGACGATATTTAGTTAGACCGGTAATATGCTGTGAGCGTACAATACGTCAGGACTGTTTTGCTTTATATAGTCATGGGATGATTCTGAACCTAACTATTAAAAATGATTTGTAATAGTTGTCCTGTGGGTTTAATTTTAGCCTCCGTGGTGACAGATCATAGGGAAGGGTTGGTTGGATGAATGCTTGTGTTAAAGTAAACATTGTGTGATCAGACAGGCTCCTGAGTTGTCATCCAACCAAGCAGGAAGCACTCCTGATGTTGGCTGACCTCGTCTTGGACTCCACCGCTGCTGGTTAACTTGTTGCCGTCAGTGATCGTGATTATAATGGCGGGTTCGAGGAAAAAAGGATTCCTTCCCTGTGAAGAAAAAAAGAAGACAAATTCACAATTAATTAAAATACTTAACCAAATTGGCAGACAAAAACAATGACCAAAAAGAGTCAAGTGCATTTACAAAAAAAAAAAAATTAGAATTTAGCAGGTGTATATTTATAGCACTCTAAGGGATAAATGAGTGCAGATAACATATCATTATACAGCTTAAGTTAAAGGGGATCTATTTTAAGTGAGTGGCTAGAGAGAGTACCTTAACTCAAGGGAATAATGCACAGAAACAGTAAGAGTACAGTCTTTAGCACAGAGTGACAACATCTATGAAGAGTATTAGTGTGTATCTGCACTATATGGCCACTCTATCCTCCCCAATGGCAGAGTACATTACCTGAGGATCTATGTTAAACCTCTTTTTTGCTAGCCCTCACAATATGTCATGACACCAGCATTTCACACACTGATAAAATGAAACTGGAGCAGCACTGCATTTATCACTTTGCATCAGCCCTGTGGGATCTCCACAGAATATCTTGGTGAGTTAACAGAGTAAAACCTCAACGCAGTCCTGTCAGCAAACAGTCAGCACACTGGACCTCACTGCAGAGTCACACAGAGTTTTCATAAAGGCCATCCTGTTCCGGCAGCCCTGTGATTATTAATGGATGTGGACCCACTCAGTTTGGACTCAACCTGTAGGCTGTGGTTTCTGCTGAATGATGGCTCTGTCCAGTTACAGAAACAGCCCAAAGAAAACAGAGCAGAATACTACCAAGACCCACTGTACTGTAGGTATCCATGACAACCTTGCAATTTTTTATTACCTCCTACCCCAAAATCCCATTATATTGAGCACTTTCTTAGCATGCAAATGAGTTGGCGATGAGGCTAACTTGCCAGACGATACGACGAGATGATTTCATCGGTGTCACATCTGCTCACTTAGCTTTACTGTTGCTATGCAATTAGGTGTTGGTCATAAGGGGGATAAAAAAAAAGGCCAAATGCAGCTATTAAAATTTGATTTTGGGACATCACATCAGTTCATACTGACGACACAGAGCAGCAGCCAGCTCTGCTCCTGTAATCTCGTCCACTACAGTCTGACAGGTCAGTGCATTATCACGTGTAGAGCTGAAACGATAAGCAACAGATCAACAGAAAAATAATCACTCAGTAATTTGATAAATACTCAAATATGGAGATTTGATTCTTTTCTTTGTCTTATGTGATAGTTAACTGAATCTGTGAATAGATTTGGGGATATTTGTCAGACAAAACAAGCCATTGGATGACATGACATTGGGTTTTAGGAAATTGCGACCAAATGATTAAACAAGAAAATAATCAACTGCATAAATCAATGATGAAAATAATCAGTAATTGGAGCCCCAATCATCTGGAGCGGGCTTCATAGATGGGTTGTCTATGTAGTCAGCTACAGTCCATCTGAAACAGCAGGATCAGCTGGTCTGCTAACACAACGCCAGGCTGATGGAGATCCATTAAAGCCCGGTTTATCATCAGCGCTGACGTGATAACTTCCGACCAAACATCACCGGTCATATTATTTCCTCACTATCCTCCTTTCCTGTCCTTCTGCTCTTTCATTGCTCTCATAATGAAAATGTGATAAGTGTCATGATTACCCGCTGGCTGGCTCCCTCCCTACCTCCAAACTTATCTTCATCTCCCAGGGGAGTGTCATCTCAGATGCCTGGCAACCTAGAGGGCTCCTTGTTACTGCAGAGAGAAGCACTCCAGGGCAATATCAACTCCCCCACAGCCTTACTCCCTTTTGTCTTCTCCCTCTCCGGCCAACTGAACGGCTTACACCATGAGCACTTACGAACACGAGGATGAAAAATCAAAGTTGACTTCTTTTTTTTTTTATGAATTAAATTGGAAAGAAAAGCTGATGATATTGAGTTATTACTTGGGGCACTTCAAATACATAGTCAACAGAGCTCTGTGAAGCTACCACATCACTTTGGCTTCGATTTACAGCCGTTGAAGTAAATTCATCCAGAAAAACACATGAGACAAAGAAAGGTGTGTAGAGTCATCAGAGCGCTGATGAAACCTTTGACTGTTTAGGGTTAGCTTTTAGATAAGTTTGTCCAAGTTCAAAGAAAAATATATACAGGGTTTCCCCAGTATTAATATTAGTGTAAATGTGACTACTGCTCTCAAACTAATCTGCTACCACATTATCTTCTCATAAACAAATTAATTTTCTGCAGAGACTCACTTGTTCCACTTCCCTGCACTTAAAGGAAACAAAAAGAGTAACTACATAAAAATACAACAGAAAGCAGCTCACAAGAGATGTGATGCACTAGTATAGTACTACAACAATGAGTCAATTAATAAATTAGTCAATGTACTGAAAATTAATTGTTTTATATGATTGTAAACTGAATTTGGTTTTGACTGTTGGTCGGACAAAAGTAGTAATATGAAGACATTACATCGGGCTATGGGAAACTGAAATGAGCATTTTCCATTTTTTTTTAACATCATTAAAACTAAAAGATATTTTTTTTTTGCTTTCAAAAGACAGATTATTGATAATACCAATAATTGTTAGATTCAGCCATTTAACAATGGTCCTTATACCACTTCTTTTGGAAGGACATAAGCTAAATACAATAGTTACATCAGTTATGATGTCAAATATAGAGTGAGTGCGCCATTCATTTTGAAACTGGCCTACAGTTCTGAAAAGGTACAGAGGTGGTCATTAAATTAGAAATACTGTTAAATCAACCTGTCATTAGAGGTCAGTGGTGACCAGAGCAATAAGCAGTAACCTTGACCACAGCATGTGCCATTTGTGTTCACAGGCATGTGTCTGTGTCACAGTCTATAGTCTGTGTCCTTAACACTTATGCCAGTGTGATAGTGAGGTTGGTATTTGAAATTCAAACTGCCTGAGAGTGTCTAACATACATTATGTATGCTGTATGTATGCATTACCCCAGATGGTAGGGATCTTCTGTTTGTTACTTAGGAAATGCTAGTAAGCATTCACTATTGCTCATCTTGACTTACCTCCATACTAGAAAACAGACGTCCAGGTTCTACATCAACCCCAAGCGTGCAGATTCACCTAGCAGGCAAACTGGATATGGGCTAGACGTTTAAGCTTACAGTTGTAATGACTATTTTGGCAGAAAACTGCAACTCATTTCAAAACACTGGACAGAAGACAAGAAAACCTCACAGGGTGATGCGATACATCTACTGCAAGCTGTTATTCGTTGCTTTCAAATGAGACTAAACCACTCTGGTCATTTTGTATTACACTATACTAAGTGGCATGATGAAAGAAGATTAGAAAAGTACTCTAACTGTAAAACACAAGCTCACAATTTCTATCTAGCACAGCTTTCATTTCAAAAACTACCTTCCTTCCTCCCTTGGAAGTTTGACCACACAGAGACGTGATGTCATTAGGCAGCACTTTTTGGAACTGGGCCAGTAACACTGAATCAGTTACAGACCTTGTGAGCTCAAAGAATATTTGTTTGCCATATTTAGTCCCAATTATTTTTTAATGCCAGCTGTGAATCAGAGCAACTCTGCTGTTCAGCAAGAGGAGAGACTTGTTTTAAATTCACAAGTTAAAAACTGAGTTGCGCAACACAATGGAAATAACATCTATGACGTCTAGATTAGGGCATTTTTCGTCCTGTAAAGCCTTTTTTTGAATATCCTAACGTTCAGGATCTTGTGAACAGAATATTTAAATTACTCAAAGACTTTCCTGTGAGATAAATCCCAATGTTTGCTGTTGACTCAAATAGAAAAAGTAAAAATTCCAGCATTAGTAACCAAATAAACATTCCAGTAAATAAAAATCAATGTCTTTCTTACAAAAAGCGTGAGGAGGGAATTTAAACCCAAATCAAGTTTAAAGGCCCTCTGGCAAGCAAGAAAAAACACTAAGTTACAATTTTCTTTATGCCTACCAAGCAAAACATTAGCCTGGCTCCGCCCTCCTACGTACTTCTGCTCAATTTTCATTTTCCTTTAGTACTACGTCTGCGTTTGTGGTATATTCTTGGGTTTTCTCTGGCCAAATTTTTACCGGTCCAATCAGCGAACAGAGGGAGTGGCTGAGAATGAGGATGTTGAGGTTGTGCGCTAGTTTGAGTTGTAGTTCCGGAGAAAGATGCGAGTGAAGCTATTTGGTCCGTTGTGGCAACGCTGCAGAATATCCAGAAGTTAAAGCCCCGAGCAAGAACAATCTTTGCTGAGTTGTGTTGGTGGCCATGATGTTGTGGCCCTCCCCCCCCCCCCCACGGGGTTCGGGAAATGTTAGATTTTCCAGCTCGCTCCGTTAGTGGTGAAGGACTTGGCTAAGGCTAACGCTAGCGATGCTAAGCCGACGTCACGACCAAACGTTAGCGATTGATTATGGCAGATCCAGAGTGGCTCTGGGCAGATCCAATAGTTTTAAACTTCAACAGAGTACAAATTAAATGTACGAGAGTCTGGTAGGACCAGGCTAGCAAAATATTATGCAGTCTGAAAAAAAACCGCCCAGCAATAAATCACACCTTTATGAAGGTTTTAATGTTCAGTTGTTGTTGAAAACATTTCAGAGGTGCCGACTCTCCGTTATGGTCCTTTCAGAAGCTGTACTCTTACTGAGAGGGGTTTCAAAAATTGTGTCCACACCATTTATGTCAATGAGTAGACTAAATAGTAGAAACATCTCTCATCATAATACAATATAATTCAACAGCAATTCCTTCTCAACCATTAAGTTGAAATAACACCTCTCTGAAAGTTTCAACAAAACATTATGAACATTATAACCCTTATGACGGCAGGGGTTTAAAGCGGCTCCGTTGTTTTAGAGTGCTTTAGTTTTAGCTAGATGTAGCTACTAAAATAACTTGAGTGCAGATCTATGCAGACTTGGCTGTTAATCCCTCTAAGGCTGTAACGGATCCTTAAATTTGAAATACATCATGCACTTCTAGGGTTTAAGTGTCAAAGCTAATTTAAAACTCTAATCTCTGTACATTTAGAAATGTTAGCATGAAGCTATACATGGTTTAAAAGCATAGTGGCAGTATTTAACACTAGAGGTCCACAAATCAACGGTTACTAAGATGAAAAAAAAATAAGTTGTTCCTGTTTCTTTGTAACTTTGTTGCCGTTATGTTTGTGTCATGAGCACATGACTGAAAGTGTGTGGGTTCACAGTATGCCGGTGGTTGATGCTTGTAAGACTGGGAATAGGGGAAGGGGAGTAGAGAGTGGGTGAAGGGGGTCTGTAGGGGCATATAGCACCTTGTCATAACACTTTCACCAACTTGACTTCTTCTCTGCCTCTTCAGTGCTACATACCTGTCCATAGTTGTCTATCCCAGTCACTAATCTATTGAGATTGAGTAAATCAAAAGCGGTCCTCAAGGACTGGCCAATAGATGTGAGTCCAGCTGCTTGGAGGTTCCTCAGCTCTGTCATGAATATGGCATGGCTTTCTTTCCATCCAGCCTTTAAAAAACAAAACAAAACAAAACATGTTGGTTAATAAGATGCACAAATATATATAACTACACCACTGTTGTGAGCACCAGACAACTTCTGCAGAAGTCAATGGTTAACTTTATTTTACTATGATTCTGAACTGATAAACATAAATATATAGTTCGCTTCCCCTCTATTTGCCCAAGCCAATAATTTGACAGCACTGCAGTTAAGATCCGTGTCCACCAGGCTACTGCGACCGGTCTACGATCATAAATTACAAAGTGGCCATGTGTGCCGGGACTAAAGTGGCTATTTGGTCTAAACAAGTAAAGTAAGCTAGTCTGTCACCCCCCCTCCTCCTCCTCCTCCTCCTCCTCCTCCTCCCTGTCCCCCCAGATATCACCTCGCTGTATAAATAACACCCAGAGTTCCTTGCTGCTCACATTGAAACAAAATGTCGGCCATGTTTTAAAAGGGGTATGAAAGCTCCTCCTGAAGATTTTCTCTACACAATTGATGTAGTGATCACAACGTGGTGGAGCGATGGAGGGACAGTCAATCTGCGCAATGTAAAGCTGGACATGACCCGAAAACAAACTCTACCTTTATCCCGAACGGAACGTCTTCAAAATTTACCAACATATACCGGTCCCCTCGGCTCGCCGGATCTCTCCCTCTGAGCTGTGGAAATAGTAGAGAATTATTTACGGTTACCGAGAGATCGGGTTTGACAGGCGAGCTTGCAACAGTACAATCCCGCTCGGGATCTCCCAATATGCATGTGTCCCGTGGTTACAGTACCTTCATAAAAGTCTCAACAGCGCCTTTTGCTATGTCCAGATAGGTAGTGCCCAGATGGGTGCGCTGGTTCATTGAAGCGGACGTGTCTATCAGAAAAAGTAAAACGGGCATTGTGATGGTAATGACACGTTCTGCATGGACTTGATGTCAGTACAACCGGCCAAAACGCAAAAAGATCTTTTGTTCTCCTGCCGCCTGTATCACCTCTCAGCTAGCTAGCTAGCTGGCTAACTCTGTCTCACACATTCTTTCAAAAAAGTGTAAGAATAGTGAGTGTAGAAGCCCTTTCCGGGCAAACTAAACTAACAACCTCAGACCCTAGGGGCAGGTTATTGATTCACGAGGGATTTTGGTAATTTTTACAATATTTTGCAAATATTCCTAAGTTTCATAGTAACAAAGTTCCCCCTCATAGTGTGTCCCTGCTTCTCCCTACACTGAATGCGCTGTGCGTTGTCCACTGGTTTTAACCAAAGCCCCGCGGTGGACCCCACCTACCAAGCGGGCCATCATCGCCACGTGTGAAAAATCTCACTCCTCATTGGCTGTCAAAAGCCACTCATTACCATATCCAAATTAGGCCAAAGCTGAGCCTCTCATGCGCATGCTTGCTTGTCTGAGAGGCAGGAATGCAAGGAAAATATCCTGTACATGCATTATATGTTAAAGGACACAACATATGTGGCGACGCACTCTTTTCCGGAGCATTGTCGTATTGTTTAAGCACATTATTCAAGAATGAATAATGTGTGTGCCCTGATAGCTGATTACATAATCAACATTTACTTCATTCTATGTGCACGGGCGTGGGCTAATGTGAAAGACAACCCCTAGAGAGAGAACAGAAGAAAGACAATATATATATATATATATATATATATATATATATATATATATATATATATATATATATATATATATATATATATATATATATATATATATATATATATAGATAGATAGATAGATAGATAAAACATTTAAATATTAACCAAGGAATGCACCAAGGGTAAACAGAAAGTAATCGCTGACACTATGGCACTTTGGTTTTCATGTGATGACCAAATAAAGACAGCCCTTTCTGCGAAACGATGTGAAGGAAAAGAGGTTTAGCTGAATAGTCGCTGCAAGGGATTGACATGCGCGCGCATGCACTCACACACTGCAGCTCTGTGCAACAACCTACATATTCACTAAAAATAAGAAATGAAAACTGTATAGTTCTGAAAATAGATTAAATGACTGAGATTTAATAAAGTAGGCTAGTACGTAGACTTATGTTGTTGCTCCATCAGTTTTGGCTTTACACATGTAGTTTTGTCATATAATATCTCAACTATTGTAACACACACTTAAGAATTATTTCAATTGATCCTCTACAGGCTGCACATCATCCTGCCTGATTATAGGTTCCAATCTTAATGCCGCATGTCACTCAGCCAGACGTGCGCGATTGTGCAATACTATTTATGCCTATATAATTAGCTACTAGGAAAATAATATCATCACTTCCGCAAAAATAAGCGGAAACCAACCGGTGGTTGTCGATAGCAAAGAGGAGGAAGGTCTGCCCTGTTTGACAGTTTATTGGAGCAACACACACACACACACACACACACACACACACACACACACACACACACACACACACACACACACACACACACACACTTTTCCGGCGTGTCACTAACATGTCTTTCAGAATAAAATTATTTACCGTATGTGGCTGGTGTAATGTGATCTAGAGGGCAAAATTGTACATCTGTTGTTTATTTATTGCCAGTGTGAACCAAGTGATTATATGGTATAGGCCTACATAGAAGTGAAACGTAAAGTAACCAAGTAACACATTTTTACTCAAGTATTTTATTTAAGTAGGCTACAGGTATAGCCTATATTTGAAGAATTAGGCTACTCAACAGCATTAAAAGTAGTAATCGCTCCACCACAACCAGCTACAACATTAAAATAATGCTTACATGTTAATGCTTTAGTAGGCATGCTGTAAATCTAGTAATATAAACAGTAACAAAACCCTCTGAAACTGGTCATTCTGTAATGATACAGAAAATAATTCCTTGCTTATGCTTCTATATCAGTAGATTTGTAAGTTTAAATTTAAATTTGAATGCAGGGATTTTGCTTGTTATTGAGTATGTTTTACATTGTGGCCTTTATTTTTGACTTCTTCATTAGAGTAAAAATAGGCTACATCACAACTGTGAGCTATCCTCAATCATTTGATCTCCGTTATTTCGACTTCTTTATGTTTTTTTTGTCTTGATAACATTTCAAAACAATATAAATTTGTTTTCAATTTGCACTTGTTTTCTATGATATGATGAGTTACGAGTTTCAAATAGGCTATGTTACAAATGCAACATTTGTTCCACTCTAAAAAAATATATTTGTTACTACGATCTAGGCTAGCCTTTTATTGTTGCTCCAAACAATTTGAACCCCGAACATCCAAAGAGCTCAAATTCATAGTTTTTCTACCAGCATACCTACCGTACTAGTTTTAGACCTTTATTCTGAAGTCAAGACAACATGTGACCGGAAATAACTTTCGTTGTGTTTCACAACTCTTTGTAAACGCCTAATGAGGTACTAAAGTGTTTTCATATAATGTGTCACATTGTTGTGTTTGCTGATGTTAACACATAACACCTAAATAGATTATGTATATCTGTATGTTTTATAATAGGCCTAATAGCTTGGATCAAAAACGTTAATAAAACATACATGATTGTCTGTGAGGGTTTTACTATGAAAGTCATAACCGGAAGTGGGATGTTTTGTTGTCACGGAGACTTGACTTGATTACTGTGTTGGCCATGGTGTTGACCCCGCTTGGCCCTGTTCTCTATACATCCATGGCTGTTGAGCACTCTCATTAGAATGTACGGGGCTAATACTGTATCCAGTTACTGACAACATCCATGGTTGGCCCCCGTCAGTGAAATGTGTAAAGCTACACCAGAATAATTTAAAAGAGACTTAACTGTATCTGCCTTCAACATAAAAGCATGCTGACATGAATCAGAATCTGATGTTAGATAGCAAGTTTACACTTGCAAGGAATTTGACCCGGTGTAGCCTATAGTAGGTAGGCTACATACAGAAAATAAACATATTAAAAAGGGAACAAACAATAAAGCAAAGTATTGTATGTCGTATAATTGATATAGGCCTACAAGTTGGGAACTAGCCTACAGTTTATCAGTCATTGCTGATATTAGCTATAAATCCACCGTCAACACCTGAAATAGTAAACGTGTATTCACAAAACATGTGAAAGATACTTTTCTTTCTGCCGAAAAAGCCATCTTTTTAATTTTTCAACTCCTTGATAAAAAGTTGTCTACTCTATATTGGTAATAGCCTACACCACACATGTTAATAAAGTCATTAACAACAGTGTCACATGTTCCCAGTCAGTTGTCTGCAATTCTAAATGTTTAAAAAAAAAATCCCATCAAGTCTGCAGTTGTAGAAATGTTGATCATTTTTTTGGTTTATACCATGCAGCCCTTTTCCAGAAAGCAAGTCCATTTGGTTCCGGAGTAAAGAGTTGTCTTAAAAGATGAAGCAAGAGAGAAGGATTTTCCACAACCTGGTAACCTGAAAGTTTTTGTTGTGTTTTTGGAACTTTATCCACATGGGGACTTAAAGTCAGGATAACTCTTCAACTCTTTTATCAATTGCACGTCTCTTGTGCTTGTGAATCCCCCAACTTTAAAGTAGGAAGTGCCAAAATAAAAAAATCACTGTAGTAGCCTATATGAACCCTTTATAATAATGGTGTCTTATCAGAAAGTGTTATGATCGTTTTAGTAATGATGACATTATTTCTTTAAGATAGCGCATCAAACTTTCAAATGTTATTGCTGAAATCTGCTCAGATTTTGCCTTCCTAATGTTATTTTATACCCAGGTGTTTTTTGATCAGCTGTGTTAGGCTATTTTTTATTTTTTATCTGGTGTTTTTTTCTGTAAAGCACTTTGTAACCTAAGCAAAGTGACATACACATATAGTTTATTATTCTTATTTTTTTGTATTAGGGACCGTTCGGTATTTATGGAATGGACCACCGGAGGAAAATAGGGGAGGGTCATATCTTATTATTTTTTGTTGAGGGGAGGGTCATCCAACGTTTTTATTCATGAAAAGAGCAAAATTTCAAAGTGGCTTGTTTGGTGCATATTTATCCATGTAGCTCTCAGTCTCGGCCCCCTAGCAGATGGGTCTGATCGCATACGTGGAGTTTGCTGGGGGGGCAGCAAACGGGTATTGCTTTGTTTAAAAAAATAGTGGAATAATTCCGACCAAATATTTTATAAATATCTTAAATAACGCAAAACAACTAAATGGTGGTAGGTAATACATCTGATTTCATATACTGCTTTAGTAAAAAAAATATTACCTGGCTGACGATGGGAGCAGCAGGACGCAAAAAAAAGAAAGTTACTGTTGCACTAGTCTGGACATCTTGCCGTGCCAAGGTTGCACTAAAGGTTTCCTAAATGCCACATTTGATGTCAGCTTACTAATTGATTGCGGGTTTTGTGTAGATTTGGACTTGTATAGGCCTACGTTTATTCCACTTTGTTTAAACGGCGAAGTGGAGAGGCCTCGTTCACCTGTTCGGAGCTGGCTGGTGAATGTGACGCTCGTATAGGACTTGCTGGATAAACCGTGACTCTGTTTGTGGATCTACTGATCTCTGTGGATTACTTTTTTTATAATACGGATCTTTTTTCTTAACGTGTCTTAACGTTTTATGGTGAGTTTGGAGAGGCATCTCAACAGACTGTAGGTCGAACACTAGCAACCAGTGTTGAATTGTTATTTCCCATTGTCTTTTGCTGAATGGTCTCAATGTTTTATTGTTTTATTTCATGTGAATACTAGTTTACTAGAGGAGTAACTTAGTATTTGAAGTAATGCAGTAATGCATGAAGTGTGCATTAGTTTCCATGCTTATTGTGTTTCCACAACAATGTTAGTGAGTAAATCTACTGAAATGGCCACCACACCATAACAGAGGAGTGTGATGTGCACACAAGTAGGGTCATGCCTTTTTTTCAAATTATTTTGGATCGTCATAGGAAAATTATTACTGACGAGGGGAGGGCAAGTAATTTTAGGTTAGAGACCACAAAACTCTTCCGGTAGCCCCTTAATTAAATAACGAACAGTATACCACAAAACCTCATTTTGTATGCCTAAAGATACGCTTGACTAGTCTGAAGCTTTTATTTTGAAAATACAACAAACTAAAGCAAACGTTTGACAGGAAGTCTTATTTTGATATTACGTTTTACAGGAAATGCTTTGTGTCTGATGTCAGCTGACTGGCAGCATCTCTGGCAGCCGTCACAACACAGTGCTGCTTGTTGACAGTTAGCTAGCAGTTACTAGCCAAGGCTTTGCAGTCGGACCGGGGGGGGGGGTGGGTGGGTTATGTTTCCCGGAGCCAGAACCGTAGACGGAGGTTAGGGCACCACCAACTCATGGCGGCCGAAATTCAACCCCAACCGCAGGCTCGGAAGCCATGTCTACTCAGCAAAATCGAGGCTTTCCAAGACGTTGTGAGCACAGCGGTCATCATTCCCAAGGAAGACGGCGTTATTAGCGTGTCCGAAGACAGGTACGTTATGCTTTGAGCTGGGCGGCGGCTAGACCACACATCCCAATTTATAACCATCACTGGCTTTCCCCCCCCTCCAACAATGTATCCGCTCATGTCGGTCATTGATTGAACTCCTCCTGGCTTAATAATTTCATATAGAAACAGTACAACTGTTTACGAAGAAAACATCCCATAACGTTTCTATAAAAGTGTTAGCTGAGCGCATTTCATGCTAGTTAACCACTGTAAGTAACGGTATGCTCTTTGTTTTTTATTTATTTTTTATTTACCATTATCCAAGTAACTTAACATCAATAAAACATAAACTATCTGATTTAACTGTTGGCTATGATCATTTTTAATAACGGCTAACCTTAGCTTGCTAGCTATCAAAAATGAACCCATTCATAAAAAACATAAGCTTTCCTCTGAGCAGTTTGGGACAGACTCCCCTCACTCTCCCAGTTTTACACTTACCTGGGGCTGTGTGTGTTGTGTATTGTGTGTCATGTGAGTGTGTGTGTGTCCAGTGTATTGACATCTGCAAGTGCTTGAGGGTAGTTGTGATCCTTTACATGTTCAAAGGTTCTATCATACAACCTTTGAACATTTACAGGCCATTTAAAGCCTATGCAATCACAGTTACTGTTACCTCTTACATCTAAGTTGTCTTTAATTACTTATATTTACTCATTTAGGAACAGAATCAGGTTTGTTGCCAGATAGGTTTTCACATAGAAGGACTTTGCCTTTGTATTTTGATGCAATCACAACCAGTGTTGGGCAAGTTACTTCCAAAATGTAATGCATTATTGATTACTAGTTACTGTCATTTGAGAGAATTAGTTATATTACTGTCTCAGAATTGTAATGCTTTACACTACTTGTGCGTTACTTTTGAGTTACTTTCACCAAAATTAAAGCGGAAGTATAACTTGGCAGGGAGCTTGTGAATTTCACCACGGGATCAAGAAAGTCTCATCTTTATCCACTATATACATCATAATTTATTCATATTATTTTGTATTATTAATCTGAATCTGCAAAGTAACTAAAGCTATAAAATAAATAGTTAGGTAACATGTACAATAGCCTACTTGACACTGAATTGTGGTGGACTAGAAGTAGCCTAATAAGTAGGAGAAAATGAAAATACTCATTTAAAAGCACCTTATAATTAAATCGAAGTAGCCTACAGTATAGTTACTTTTCAACGCTTATAAAATGTAATGATATTACGTGTAGAAAGACTAAACATTCATTCCTGACATGTTGTTATCTGTCAGTTGCTCGGTCACATTGCTGTTGCCACTGACAGGACACAGATGTCCCTATATTGTCTCTGGTACAGCTCGCTTCAACGCAGCGTAAATAACTCCTGAAAATAATGTCCATGTCACAAATGTATCCATCTCTGCAGTCATTTCAACCACCGAATACAGCAAGAGGAAATAACACTCGCTGACTTTTTTTTTCTGTGCCGAAATGTTTCACAGTGTTGGTGAATTCTTAAAAAAACAAAACACCACTAAATGTCGGGTTAAAATGTGTTGTAACTTGCGTTACTGAGATTGTAACGGGTATAATATTACCAACATTTTGTTAGTAATGCGTTATATTACTGCGTTACAGCAAAAAGGAATACATTACTGTAATTGCGTTACTTCCATCACTGGTCACAGTAGTCACAATAAACATAGTACATAAACATAGAAGAAACTATTCAATTTAAGATATGTTAAATATATCACCAATACATTTCCTGGAACATTTCAGTATCCACTCGTAATAAAACAATTTTTATGGGAAAATATGTCTTAACCCTTGTGTTGACTTTGGGTCACATTGGCCGTTTTAAATTTTTGTTTTATATCAGAAAATATTGGACGTAGAAATAAGCGCTGAAAATGTGTAGAAGAAAAATTTAAAAATTTAAAACGTTGGAAAAGCAAAACAAATTGTGAAAAAAGGCGTCACAAATGTCAGAAAAATAAGTGTTTTTTTCAAGGTTGAAACGAAGACAACACAAGGGTTAAATATGAACTACCCATATGGTATTACCTAGCAACTTACAAGCTGGGAAAAGAAAGCTGTAAAGCTTAGGGTGTCCAAACTGTTCATGCCAGAGGCCACATGGAGAACAAAGTGTAGTCCTGGCCCATGAGCCTTTTTTTAAGAGACTATATTAATGATTGAGTTTAAACTTGAATCTGTACTAGATGATCTTATCACTATTAGATTTCACTGGGTGCTGCGCTGGTAGCAACTTTGGAGAGTATCATCACATTGGATTTTACTAAGCTTTAACTGCACGTTCTCCTGTATTTCTTTAGCAGAGAAAGCTTATAAAAGCTGGTTAAATATTTCCCCATTTTCACAGAAATGTTGGTGTTTGGGATCCTTGAGATAATTTTCCCGCAGTTTGAAGTGTTCCGCATTGCCATCGCTGATCTGCTTGCCAAAAAGTCAAAGCTTCATAACAAACATTTTCATGTGTACATACACTTGCAACACAAGCCCACCTTTTTTTCTTGCAAGCTTTTGTTCAATGTGTCCAGGTGACCAATGAGAGCAACTAAAAAAGTGAGGTTTGCCAACCACTCAGGGTTGCTAGTTTCAACCATAAAATGGTCAATTTCAAATCTCAGCGAATTGAACCGCTCCTGAACTGTCCCACGACTAAGCCAGTGTACATCTGAATGATAGATTATGAGTTCCGTTTTATAATGTTTGCTGTCTTGCTTTGTTACACACAGCACAAAGTGACCGAGAATGCAACACTTTAAGAGTTTAGTATTACAGCTCAGATGCAATAAAGGCTCTTGGTAATGGAGATGCTAAAACATTATGGTTTACCCCACAGGACAATCCGAGTATGGCTAAAGAGAGACAGTGGCCAGTACTGGCCCAGTGTCTACCACACTATGTCAAGTAAGTATTCTTGCTCACTTTTTTTTCACCCACAGTATATGTTTATATGTAAATTGTACCTGTGTTATAATGTTTGATTTATGGCCTTTGTTTCAAGGCAATATCTTAAACAAAGGCATGACTGTGTTTGAATAAGATGAATGATTGTTGTGTGTAATCCAATAAGTCACGTGTATGTAACTTCAGTAAGTAACTTTGTTCAGATAACATGTACTTCTTTAAACAGGCCTGTTGTTCATTCCTGTTTTTGTTCACTCTTCCTCTGTGTTTGCTTTCATTCTGTGTGAGTGTCTCTCCTCGTCACAACGAACATAATGACTTACACAGACTCCACTGTGCGGTCCACAACGTAGAGTTAACATGCTCCTGAAATTGGATTCAGCATCTGAGCTCCTGTAGGATCATTCACTACAGGACTCTCTTCTCTCCTCTCTTCAGTACTGCAGTGCTGCATGTCTGTGACACTGTTTGTCCTCGTTTCCCTCCAGTTGTGCAACTGAAGGAAATTCCATGCTTCCATCAGCAATATCTGTAGCTTACAACATCAGTGCCAGAGGCTGCATATATTAGACATTATAAAAACTGAAATTGCACACAGTAATCACTACTTTCAGGATTTACGGATATATTAATTACATTTTGTCCTTCAGTTTTTTATAGGGAGGAAATCATGACTTAAATTACTTAAATATGTATATTATATAGGTAGAAGGAATTAATTCTCTGAGTTTTTCATACATAAAGGCATCTTTGAATTGCTTCGTCACACGTTTTTCATGTTTGTTGTGCTCTGTGAAAACTCAGATGAAGTCAAATTGCAGGGACTTTGGTCCTACGTTTTTTTTGAGTCCCCCAAACCTCAGCTATCACATTCAGGAAATTGCAACAACACACCGTCATCCAAAGTGGTTAAATGGTCTAAATTATGTACAGGATATTGATTTTTGGGTCTATTTTCACCACATGAAATCAGACAAACAAGTTTTCGACAGAAATTAAGTTCTTTAGAGAGTCTTACACCAAACCTTCCAAAAACAGTAATATTATTCAATATTCCAAGAAAAAGGGTACATGCTTACATACAGGCAGAATGTTCACTATTATTCTTGTGTTTCTTTGTGTCTCCAGCATCATGCTCCTGTATGTCCTTTAACCCAGAGACAAGGAGGCTGTCCTTGGGGATGGATACTGGAAGTATCTGTGTAAGACAAACTACCGAGCCTGCTTCGCCTACAAACAACCCTTTGGGCTTTCTTTCTTTTCCTTTCTCAGCTGAAGACTGTTTGGCTACCTTGCTGTTTCACTAGTAGTTTGGTTGTATGACACAGTACAGGCCAGTCTATTCTAAGATGCAGCATTTTTTGCAGTCCAGTTTTTGTTTTGTTGTTTGAGAATTTCATAGATGGAGGGAGTCGTTTGTTTTGGAACAAGTTGGCCGAACACAATGTCAGACAGTGACATAACAGAACATTTTCTAGGAATTTTTATCTCAAACAACCGACAATTGTTTATTCTTTTGTGTTGGCCTCAGAGGAAATCACAACGTCAGACTAAGAGCGTCTTTTCACTCGCCTATGCACAGGGTTATTTATTTTACCTAGGACATTTGCATTTACTTTTTTAGATAGGTGGAAAGTATTTATCTGACTGCAAAAGGAAGGCCTATGCTTCAAATATAATCACATTTTTAGTGAAAATCTTAAACTTTTTCAAATGTGTTTGTAATGTTCAAGTACATACATACTGAAATTTAAACCCAGTAACATAATTTAATTGCCATTTATAGATTTATTTGGAAACCTTAGTCACTGTAAAACATACAAAAATGTATGTCCACTTCCTGTCTTTTAGGAGTTCATCCTGTCAGAAGACTACAATAAGATGACCCCAGCAAGCACCTACCAGGGTGAGACAGGAAGTGGTTTGTGGGTGTGTGTGTGTGTGTGTGTGGGGGGGGGGGGGGGGGGGGGGGGGGGGGTGTGTGGGTGAGCCACTCATGTCTGGAAGAGAACCAAAAGATACCACTCCTGAAACAGTGGTAAAATATCTTAAAATTAAATTTTCCAAATATTATAATATCAATTTGTTTTTAATGTTGTCACTTTACATCAGTTGCAGAATTAGACATTCTGATTAAAAAACACAAAGCCAACTTTTAGGGGCCAGTATACTCTGTCAAAAGTGCTTGTCAGGTGGTTGAATTGCTTCAGAAACAATATGAATGCTTTCCAGCAGACTGTCTGAAAATCCACATATATATATATATATATATATATATATATATATATATATATATATATATATATATATATATATAAACTTTATCGCTTTACCCGCTTTACCCCTTCTCTCAATGCCGGCTTTACTCTTCCTTCGAGTGTGGCCGTTCGGATTGGGTAAAAACACTTTGGATTTACCACGTGGTCAGGCCACACGCCTCAAGTATCAAGTTGTTAATATCGTGGCCGTTATTGGCTTGAAAGTACCAGATAAAGCACATATGTACAATATTTGAAAATGTCTGACTTTGGTTACTTTCAGTGATGGTACCAAAAAAGAGACTGTGACAAATTGGGATTATCTCATAGAATAATTTAAAAGATAAAAATCTACTTATAGCCCCTATAAGTTGCCCCATTCAAACAAATAATAACCTTTCTTTTGCCCCCTTTTTTAAAGGGAAAATAAAAAACCTGGAATTATATAATGTTCTTTATTCTTGGACACAAAAAGTCTTTAAAAGACCAATATCTAACTGTCTGATACCTGCAGACACCTATTTATGTAGTAATGTGCATCCATTTGTGTCGTACCTTCATGTGTAACTTTAATCAAGTGTAGCTTTAAAATATGTAACTGACCTGCTCCTTGGCCCTCATTACTCCCTTATTGCTATGAAATCATTTAAAATTCCACTATTCTCTAAAATCCGTGGACCAAATTTTTTATCACAATGTATATATTACTAGGCAGTTTCAGTACAATTCAATGCTAATATAGTTTAGTCTGCTCTCTGTACTGAAGGCTTTGAAAAACCCTGCAGCCTGAGGAATGTTTGCTGTTAGCTGCTTTCATAATTCATTTCTTTCTTTTGAGTATAACTCACTCAGAAATAACTGGACCAGAGCACAACTGGTCGATCTCTACACATCTCCCCCACAGCCTTAACTACATTAGATGTGTTTTATTGTATAAATGTACATACAAGCCTTGGAAAAAATGATTTTTAGATGAATGCAGAGTAATATTTATAGTTGATATTTCATGGTATGTAATTCTCTGATCTTATGTAAAGATGTGTATCATATGTCATTGTGTGACTGTGTACTGTGAAACTCTAGATATCTCTACACCAGTTTCAAGCAACTTTCTCTGCATTTGTTTTCAGATCGTTCCTAAAAGAAGCCGGTGGTGCTGGATTATTATTCTTTACTATTGCACCCTCTTGCTGTTTCCATAATAGGGTGTAAAAAGTGCATTTCTGTGCAATTTCAGCAAACTGCTGATTATACACTGTTTTGAAATTGTTGACGCCACCGGCCACCCTATCCAATATTTCTGGGTATGCCCCTGCAATGTGATTTATGTAATTGGGAAAATAATTGTATATGTTTTATTTATGTATGTTTTTGTGTTCCTGCAGCCCATCAGGGCAGAGTGACCGTGGTCCTGTTTGTGTTGGAGATGGAGTGGCTTCTGAGCACCGGTCAGGACAAAAATTTCAACTGGCACTGCTCAGAAAGCGGCCAGCAGCTGGGGACGTATCGCACCGCCGCCTGTGTTTCAGGACTACAGTATCCTTTTAATGCCCTTTCTGCCCCTCCTGGTCTGTTTGTTTACTTGATTTGTCTGCTACTTTGCCCATAGAGTGCGCTCAATGAACTTGACAGCCAAGCTTCCTGCTAAATGGAGTGGACGTAACCAAGTGGAAAGTGACCAGCCGACTTTGGTGCTCTGCACTCGGAAAAATCTCTGGCTTTTTGTTATGACAACACAGTCTATTTTAAGGCCACATAAACATAAGACAGGGCAATTGAGATTAGCTTCAAGTTAGTTTGTTCTAATGGGAAGGTCTAGCAACAGGCATCAGTCATGCTGTTGTCAAGTAAATGATCTGAGTAGGTTTCAGTAATGGCTAGATGAAAGGCTGTTGAGTGCTCAGCAGCGAGGCTGATCCATACCAATGAACCTGCTGTGAGGTCATCAGACTGCTGGTATGATGCTAGCCTCTACATGCTGACCTGTCTAGTTAGCATGGCATTAAAACCAGCGGGAGAGGAGAGGCTGAGAAGTGACAGTTACATTTTCTGTTTGGAGTGACTTTAGATGGAATAATAAGGGCTGTTTATGTACTGAGTGTAAAGTGTAATTTTGTAATTGGCATGTGAAAATGTATGGCATGTTGAGTAGCTATGGTGTTTTAGACATCTACTTTATGGTTGTTTTAGAAGCCCTTTGGTGACTAATTTAAGTGCTGCTGGTCAAACAGTCATAGCGGAGCATAGAGCCATTGCAGGCGGGGCGCACTCGACCTGGGGATGAATAGCATGACTACAGCAAGTTTGAATGAATCTCATTTCAACAGATGCTGAAAGCATCAAAATAACATGTAACGTATAAGATAGAAGACATATTTAGACGAGTGATGCTCATAAAGCAAACGGGTCAAGAAAATATGACGAAGCCTATCATGCTCTCTGGTTTTTGGAGATGTTTTTGTGTCTAAATTCTAAATGCAGCTTGAGGAAAGTTTTAACTTGTTTTAACATTTTCTATGTACACAGCGGTAAAAGGTAAAACCTGCAGCTCTTTGCTGCATGTCCTTAATGATGTTATTTTAATGAAATGTTCAAAAAGTTTGACTTAATTTGCTCTTTTGTGTCTCAATTTTCCAAATATTGTTAAAGGTTGATTTGTTAGGTGAACCACTGAGCTAGATCTTTAGATGTCTTTTCGCTTGTAAATCGCCTGTGCTCACTAGTAATGACACAGAATATCTCAGGTTTCCAGAAGTAAATTGAAAGTTCCAGTAATTAGATTGCTATTATTTTTTTGTTGTTTTTAAGGCAGAAGGATTTAGATTGGATGGAAATCTTATAGGTTATTCCTTGTGCAATCATTGTGTTTCCCTTTTTGTGGGCAGTGTTGTATTGATTTTGGTCTGTAGTGACTTAACCAGGTCAGAAGAGGACTGACTAAATGGCCAGTGAAAGAGCTAAGAGTCATCCACTTCGCTGCCGCTGCAAATGGCTTTGATTCAAATCTTACATGTTGTAATTTACACACCGATAAAAGGATTTGGTTCACACACTGTGCAGCTCAGTTTGTTGACATAGCAGTGGGATTTTGCTTTTTTTTGGTCTGTGTTTTTGGTCCAGTCACAGATAAAGATCCAAATGAATGCATGCATATTTTTTCAGCAGGACACAGTTTCTTCTTCTTCAACCTTAATTTTATCCCAGGTTTGATGTGGAGACCAGACACGCCTTCGTAGGGGACCAGTCTGGTCAGGTGACCATCCTGAAGCTGGAGCAGGACAGCTGCAGCCTGGTCACCACCTTTAAGGGACACACTGGTACACACACACACACACACACACACACACACACACACACACACACACACACACACACACACACACACACTAGTGCTGAAAGAATTTATCAGATAGTCGACTGATTTGCTGATTCTTCCGATCTTTGTAAATTTAATATTTTGTGGTTTTGCACAGATTGATTCATAATGAAAGTCATTTTTTGTTGCAGCACACACATTGATGAAGCTTTGAATTCTTGCAGCCTCTGCCCATACTACAGTGCATGAGCTACAACATTGTTGAATAAAACTGTCATCGGTTTATGCACAATATTTAGTCAGATGTTGTCTGTACAGAAGATAAATGTACAGATAAATAAAGAAACAATTACAGTTTTCTGCAGAAATATCATTCAGGAACAGCTTTTGTCAAGAGAGAAGAGGAAAATCAAATCGTTATGCTGTATTTTATATTTAGAGGAACCTCACACAAACCACCAAGGTTCATACAGTAGCTGCATTAAGGTCACATGATACTTGATACTAGATGGCCTCCGTCAACTTCTGTTGTCCTCAGGCAGGTTGCAGATTTATTCAGCCAGTTAAGAAGTGATATTAAGATCCCTGATGGTCCTGAATGATGAATAAAATCTTTTGCACCTGTCACTGTGGAAACTGCTTCAAAAAAGGGGTCAGTTAAAAAAGTATTTAACAGTGTCTTAAATAGGATTTTTAATTTATTTAGATACTAGCTTGGTGATTGGGGTTAAAGAATAAAGAGACATCTGAATTAGTTTTAAGATGAGTTCAGGGCCATGAGGAACAAAGCTCTTGAATTTCGTGAAAGGATGTTTGTCATATTTAGGTATTCATTGACTGTCATTTGAAATATCAGAAAAGCAGAAAAAAGAGACGGCATGCAAACAGTAGTCAGGCATGTTAAAGGGGAACTATGCAGTGAACTACGCAGTTTTTTCAACTTTCGGGCGGCGAACCGTGGCCTCAGCGTCAGGAAGTATCGCGTGATATCAGGTCTTGCGATGTAACAAATTGCTTCACGGCACTGCACACATACGCCCATTCAGGAACCGGCTAGCAAGGTAGCGATAGTTTTTCACACTATCGCAGTGTTGTAGTCGAGTCACCAACTGTCGAGTCTGAGTCTAGTCTCGAGTCCCCAGTGTTCGAGTCCAAGTCTGAGTTACCAAAGAAGAGTCTTGAGTCGAGTCACTATTACCTGAGTTCCAGTCCAAGTCGAGTCTTGAGTCCCCAGTGTTCGAGTCCAAGTCGAGTCGTCAAGGTTGAGTCTGTGTTGAATTCCAAGACTGCCTACATTTCTCCACTCTGGCACCTTTTAAAGAGTTGATATACTAATAAAAGAGGGTCTACATTAAACAAAAATATAGTAGTGACTATCATCATGACTGAGCCGGCAAAAAAGAAACAGAAAGCTATGAAAGCATTGTCGGAGGAACAGAGAAAGAGGAAACGGCAGACTGACCGAGCGAGGAGTCAGACACAAGTAAACATTGGAGCTGCCAAATATCTATTCCGAAGGTGTAGGGGGAGCACTATAGAGAAACCTGCGGGCAAAAAGTGAAGAAATGGCCAAAACTGCATAGCGCCCCTTTAACAGTATCAGTCGAATTAGCCTTGAGGCTCACCATATAAAATCAGTTAAGGAAGAAAACAAAAAAACTTGAGAGAACCAGTGCATGACAGCCCTAAATGCCTACATTTATCACGTGTGTTGTACTTTGCTCCAGGTAATGTGACGGCGCTGTGCTGGGACCCGGTCCAGAGGGTGCTGTTCTCCGGCAGCTCAGACCACTCCATCATCATGTGGGATATCGGAGGGCGCAAAGGCACCGCCATCGAAATGCAAGGACACCAGTAAGAATCACAAACAGCCACTTCTGAGTGTGTCTCCTACTGTAGCAGTTATTCATCTGAATGAAACCAAAAACTGATAAGTTGTAATTATTTGCGTTTCTGTTTTGTGCTTCTCTGTTTTTGTATTTTTTTGGTTTGTTTTTTTAACAGATTGTTATTGTCTATTCTATGGCACTGTGGTACTTAACTATTTTAGTGTTTTCTCAGTCGCTTTGGTACATTTGTCAGATCACAATTGACACTCTCAAAACTGCTTGTTCAACCTTCACATGATCTAGTCACTTGTGCACAAGATAAATCAAATTGCAATTGCTTTTGTACATGAATGCTCTTGATCATGTACAACTGTCTGCTGTTTTTTTACATGATCAATTGCTTATGTCATGTTGCTTATAATATACTGGATGTCTGTTGAATTGTCTTACCCCCCAAAACATCTAGGCATAAGTTCATTGAATATGTCTTTAAATGCAAAATGGTGGAAGAAAAAATTAGCCCTAATTAAATTCAAACCGTGTTAAAAGTATTACAGAAATATTACAGGTGCGACTTAGTGAGCTGGCCACCTTGACTTTTACGTTACAATGAATGAGTTGCTGATTCAGACGTGAAACCAACATTTAAAATTGATATCAGATTTACGTAACAAGGTGCATGTCTACAACCATCAATGTCTGAAAGAGCCCATCTCTCTGACTGTCTAAAAGAAATACTAACCGCTTATGTTCATGGTAACATGCCAGGACACAAACCCCTCTGCTCTATACTTTACAGTGACAAGGTTCAGGGCTTGTGCTACGCCTCACACACTCGTCAGCTCATCTCCTGCAGCTCAGATGGAGGCATCGTCATCTGGAACATGGATGTTACACGACAAGAGGTGAGAGAGAGAAGAGGAGGCAGCACACTGATGGAGTGTGACATCCACACAACACACAAACACACATTCACACTTAATCTGTGAACTGTGACACTTAAAAAAAAAAAAAACTGGAGAAATGTGTCATGTGTTTTTTTCATGCCTGTTTTCACATGTGCACATACTGTACTGTTACACAGATCAGTGTGTTCGATAAAATGCAGATGTGTTTGCTCACCCTCTTACTCTAGATTAAAATTATTTAAAAAAAAGTAATCCACAGCGATCAGTGTCAGGTGTATCCAGCAAGGCCTATACGAGCGTCACATTCACCAGCCAGCTCCAAACAGGTGAACGAGGCCTCTCCACTTCGTCGTTTAAACAAAGTGGAATAAACGTAGGCCTATACAAGTCCAAATCTACACAAAACCCGCAATCAATTAGTAAGCTGACATCACATTTATATACATGGCATTTAGGAAACCTTTATTACAATGTTGGCACGGTAAGATGTCCAGACTAGTGCAACAGTAACTTTTGTTTTTTGCGTCCTGCTGTTCCCATCATCAGCCAGGTAATATTTTTTTACCTGCAGCAGTATATGAAGCAGTATATGAAATCAGATGTATTACCTACCACCATTTAGTTGTTTTGCGTTATTTAAGATATTTATAAAATATCTGGTCGTAATTATTCCACTCATTTTTTAAACAATGCAATTACCCGTTTCAGCCACCAGGGGGGCAGTGCTCTCCTGCCCCCCCAGCAAACTCCGCGTATGCAGTCAGACCCATCTGCTAGGTGGCCGAGACTGAGAGCTACATGGATAAATATGCACCAAACTAGCCACTTGGATTTTTGCTCTTTTCATGAATAAAAACGTTGGGTGACAACCCTCCCCCCCCCCCCCCCCCCCTCCCGCCCAGACAAAAAAAATGTTGGATGACCCTCCCCTCAACAAAAAAATTAAAAGACATGACCCTCTCTTATTTTCCTCCGGTGGTCCATTTCATAAATACCGATCGGTCCCTTACAAACAAACAGTCTAGCTTCAGCCTTACATCCTCTCCTCTCTCTCTGTGCTCTGCTGTTCTCCACACAGTAAGGCCTTATTGCTTCTTTATTAACAAAGAGTCACTCAGTATCATTCTGTTGTGCCTCAGTCTCTGTTGTTTGGCCCAAATTGGCAGGAGACACAGAAGTACTTGGCGGATTAATAATCTCTTGTTTATCAAGAAATTGTTCTATCACAGAACTTTCCCAATAACTACAATTTTAGATTTCATACTCCTGTTTTTGTAGGAATTACACGAATAAGATTCATTGTATAAATAAGACCGCTAAACTCGGCTAGCCACATCCTGACTCCTTCAAACTAAACACATGATGGACATGGGATTAATATTTCCATCTCGTGCTCAAAAAAGGCAAAAAAGCATATCTCCCAAAATGTTAAAGTATTCCTTTCATCACTCTTTTTTTTTTCCAAAAAAGTCAGTTAAAATTCTGACTTCTGTGCCATACTATAGTTTTTTATTTTTTTTTTATCAAAATTTCTTTCTTTTTTTAAATGTTCTTTTTTTCACTTATCTTGAATTTCTTTTTAAATAAGTTGTGCTTTAAATATATTTTTCTTTATATTGGAAGTCTTAATTTGATGCAGTACATTTTAAAACTGTTTACACAGACCCCAGAGTGGTTGGACAGTGACTCCTGTCAGAAGTGTGAGCAGCCTTTCTTCTGGAACTTCAAACAGATGTGGGACAGCAAGAAGATTGGCCTGCGACAGGTACTGTACAAACCCTTTCCTAATGTTCTTGTATTCCTTTCACTATATTAAAGGTTCCATAATTATAAATCATCAGCCACAAAAACTAACTAGCTCCACCAAACCCTGAATTTATCCCAAACAACGTTCCAGTAAAAAACATACACAACTCTTCCTACAATAATTGTCAGCAGACATCATGTGGCTGTTATATTGTCTCAATCTCAGGAACAGCTTTATGTTGTGGTTACTCCTTTCCTGTGTGTGTGTGTGTGTGTGTGTGTGTGTGTGTGTGTGTGTGTGTGTGTGTGTGTGTGTGTGTGTGTGTGTGTGTGTGTGTGTGTGTGTGTGTGTGTGTGTGTGTGTGTGTGTGTGTGTGTGTGTGTGTGTGTGATCCAGAGTTCATGGATACAGTATAATATAATACATTTAAAAAAAAAAAAAAGCCTGCACAGTGAACTTCAGGGACATTCTGTAGCAAGAACCAAACACAACACACTTGGTGTTTCTGGAGATGAAGTCTGTTTCGCTTTCAAATCTTGAGAACACACAAAAAGCTAAATAAAACTGAGAATTGGACCAATAAAGCAGCACTGTAAGCAGTACACAACCGTGCACAGTAGATTGTAATACTTTATACATACAATACAATACATTGAGACCATTGTCTATTGCTAAATCAGTTGAAAATATGGAAACACATGGAAACAAACATGAAGTAAACAACAATATCATAAGGTCACTCACACGTGTTTAAACCAGTGTTGGTGTGGTGCCACTTGACAAAATTTAAAATGTCTTGTGATGTTACACAGACAGTTTTGACTTGGAATGAGTTACCAAAAAATAAAAAAATGTCAAAAGTGTGCAGTAACTCTTTGTCTTTCTTGACAACCAAAGAAAAGGTGTGTTTATTGGATCACACCAGCAGATGATCACATTCAAATGTAAACACTGCACTGAGGTCAACAAAAAAACAAACAGGTGGCAACATGCAAAACATTCTGTTCAGAAATTACAAATGACACACACACCTGATGGTACACCTGATCTGTTTGTTATAAAGTGATAAATATACATGTGTATGTCTGTAGGTGTATTGTACTGTTACTGCTTTACATTTAAAAATTGCATTACAATTGATGAAGAGTGCATAATGACTTAGGACTTTACTTGTGACTTGCAATACAATGGTGTTGGCCCATCTCCGATAATTAGGCTACTAACCCTTTTTCTAATTCTTGTTAAGAATTGAGACTGATGATAATCAAAGCTGACATGTTGAAGTCCTCCTGTGTTCTTTAGCACCACTGCAGGAAGTGTGGCCAGGCAGTGTGTGGCAAATGTTCGTCCAAACGCTCCACCATCCCCCTCATGGGCTTCGAGTTCGAGGTGCGTGTGTGTGACAGCTGCCACGAGTCCATCACCGATGAGGAGTGAGTAACAATCATCCTCTGTTGTTGTCGTATACTGAACCTTTGTGCTCTCAGCGTTCTGAGTGCTCACACACTAAAGTAACTGGCGTTCCTTTCGTGTCTTCTAGTCGAGCACCCACAGCCACCTTCCACGACAGCAAGCACTGCATTGTTTACATGCACTATGAGCCCACCACTGGAAATCTGCTCACCTCTGGCACCGACAAGGTTATCAAGGTCTGTAGTAAACAAGCACACAGTAACATTTTGTGAAAACTCATTAATATTACATTTAATATGGCATTATGAGTGTCAGATCCAGAAACTTTCATATGAAACAAACCATATTCCAGAAATCTCTCTCCATTTTTGCAGATGTAGATCATGTGGATTAATTGCTCATCTCTGTCTGAACTTTAGAAATAGTCAGCAGACATTTCCCTTTAAAAACTAGTTCAAACTGACAACCATGAAAACTGATTATATCTCATGTTTATCTGCAGTTATGGGACATGACTCCTGTGGTGTCCTGAGATCTGTGGGTGACCAGCGGTCGGCAGGAAACTCTGTTCACCTCTGTTTGCCGGTCGCACTTGGAAGAGAAAGAGAGAAGCATATCCAACAATATCGATGTCATCTGGATAATATTTAACAGTTATTCAACAACAAGCAGTGGCTGTTGCGTGTTCACAGTGAGGACACTGCAGGCCGGCGAAGCCTGGGAACAGGACAGGCCTTGGTTGACACAAGGTTACAGACGGTTGTGGGTGTTTGTTTGTGTGAAGGGTGCTGTTTGGTGGGGGATCTCTCTGTGTGTATGTGTGTGAGTGTCTGTATTGTATAAGAGTGTGTTGGTAGGGTGGAAGAATTTGACTTTATAAGGAACTGACACACCTTATTTACTTAATTTTCATGCATTCCTGAAGCTTTTCAGACTGGAAACTCACAAAAACAGTAAGTGATACATTTCTGCACTGTCAGTGGATACCGTGATACTCACACTTTACATTTTGTAGATATGAAGCACGTTATGGAACTGGACTAACTCACTCACAAACTCAAACTCACTCATTCACGTGTAGCAGGCTGTAGTTTTCCCACACGAGGAAGCTGTTTGATCAGTTCTACACCTGCCAACCTGCACCACCTACAGGAAAAGAAAGTAACAGCAGCCGCAGTTTAGACTGCATTTTTTAAAATTCTTTATCCCTTGAAGAGCACTTGTCAACTGCTGTTTGCTGTTTAAGGTCAAGAATTAACTTAAACTCACCGAATCTAGTTAGAACCCCCTCTTTCTGCCTACAAAGTAACACAGGCTAGTCATGGAGGACAGTGACACGACAACACGATAACAAGTGTTATATTTTAGTCATGTTTAAAATGTAAAATATAAAACCTGTAAACAAACAGACACAACAGCAGATATATATATATATATATATATATATATATATATATATATATATATATATATATATATATATGTATGTATGTATGTATGTGTATATATATATATATATATATGTATGTATGTGTATATATATATATATATATATGTATGTATGTATGTATGTGTGTATATATATATATATATATATATATGTATGTATGTGTATATATATATATATATATGTATGTGTATATATATATATATATATATATATATATATGTATGTATGTATGTATGTGTATATATATATATATATATATATGTATGTATATATGTATATATGTATATATATATATATATATATATATATGTATATATATATATGTATGTATGTATGTATGTGTATATATATATATATATATATATATGTATGTATGTATGTATATATGTATATATATATATATATATATATATATATATATATATATATATATATATATATGTATGTATATATATATATATATATATATATATATATATATATATATATATATATGTATGTATATATATATATATATATATATATATATATATATATATATATATATATATATATATATATGTATGTATATATATATATATATATATATATATATATATATATATATATATATATATATATATATATATATATATATATATATATATATATATATATATATATATATATATATATATATATATATATATATACAATATAAACTGCAGTTGTTGCCTGCAGGTGTCAACACTGTTGAAGCTGTTGCAGGTCTTGCCTGTAGATGGTGCTGATGGGCATATTTACAGTCTATCTGCAGCTTTTACATGCTGTTAATTTTCTTGCTAATGGGTGGCACAGGTTGGACTGGCACAGGTCTGCAACTGTATACCATCAGCTGATCCTGGTTTCAGGTGCTTCACATCACCTATACTGTGTGTTCTTGTTATCATGTTAAGAGGCAAAGAAATCACGCGATCACACACGTCAAACTTATATCAGTAACATTTGATTGGGCACAGTTTCAGCTTTAGTCCATGCGACACTGAGGAAACCATTCAAGTTCCTTAAATAAGTCCGTTACTTGAGTGTCTGTGTAGGCTTCTGCACCTCATATCAACCACTAGAGAAGAGGACCTTCGAGACATTAGAAGCATTTTTAATCTACACCTATCCTTTTCATCTAAATGTATATCAGAGGGTGGTGGAAGGCCCCAAATGTTTAAAAAAAAAAATAGTATGTAGCATGTCATTTTGAAACTGTTAATTTAGTTTCTATTGTATTCACAATGGGCAAGGTGTCTACACATGGAGGCCTCTAAACTGCATTTTATCTGAATATCCATGCAGTTTTTTTCCAATGTTCTCTCTCCTATTAGCTACTAATGTTGATGCACCCAGTCCACTGAGTGTTACAAAAAAAATTGGATATCAAGCAAACCTCTTAACCTTACAAAGTTGGTCCTGCAGCTAAACATTGTTCAGACCCACAGAACTTTATTTAAATTCTAGTAGAGACTCAAAATATGTCAGGCTAAAATTTGGGGAATGGTGGACATGGATTCTTACAGTATACAGCTTCCATATCCTCATATGGAATATATCTGATACTGTCAACCTCTGTGGGGAAAAGTTTTCTTATCAGCTCAAAGGAAATGTAAATGGAAAATCAAAAGTTTAAGAGGTTAGACCATTACAGAGGACATTGATTTTTTATTGAAGACCTTTGTTGCGATACTGTAATAAACACAGTGTTTGCCTAAATCCACTGAAGTGCTGAGTACACATGTCAGGGTTTAGTAATCTGTAAATGAACCAATCAGACTGCTTGCTGATCCTTGTACGTTTTCTACTGTCGGCTGTTTTATGAGATTATTTATTATTCAAAGTGTGGTCAAAGAATGTTTCTGACATGCAAACACATATTAAGCTAATCAGTGGCAGCATGCACATACATGTATCAGGACTAAAAGGAAAATAATGAACATTTAATATTTTTCTCATCGTTACTGTCACAATACTGTATACTGACTTGTGATATGTCAAAGCACTGGAATCAAGAAACAAAGATGTGTCACAAATTGCTGCTGTGAAGAGAAAATGTTTGTTTTTAATGATTATGAAGTTTGTGCTTTAATGATCAGATGGTAACTACATTGAATACTTATATTCAAACCCCACTGAACATTTTCCAAAGATGTGTAATTTTCAATTGATAAAAAGGTTATGTTAAAGACTTTATCCAACAGTGGATAAATTAGAAATTGTAGGCTTGACTGTTCATGAAACACATTTGTCTGTACTTTCACAGCTACCCATAAAGGTACATTTATAGCAGCTGTTAAATCATGAATGTGAGCCAGTGGGTACTAACAAACTTAAAGGACCATACCAGTGTTTTTATCTGAGTTTTCAGCTCCTTAACTACAAATCATGTATATTTCTCTTGTTTTGCAGACTAGTTTTAAATGCATGGTGGACACTTTAGGATGTATTATTTCAATCAATTCCAAGAAGCTGTTGGTTTCCAACTAATTGATTGTCACTCTTTACTGAAATTAATGTAAAACATCAGCTGCCTGGAATAGTGGTTGAAAAAAAAAAAAAACACACCCAAAAAACACAATAGCTTGTTTTACATACTTGTGATCATGTGAAGTGCATGTGATTTAAATGTGAAAAATCACTGGTGTAACCTTTAAACGTAAAAACCCAGACTACACAAAGGCATTAGATAAACGATACATAAGCTTCTGTTCCAGTCAAAAGGAATTAATCAGTCTGAGGCCAGTGGTCTATTTTTCTGTTGCAGGAAAGATAACAGACATTGTTGTGTGTTTCAGTGCGTCCATTAATGTAACCATGTACATGTATGTATAAATGACATTAAAAGAGCAGGGCCACCTACTCGGCCAATTGTGAGTCATTTGTCTTGTTTATCAGATCACATTGATTAACATACAGTAGACCTTTACAGAAATAGTTTACTATTTACTATAGTACATCTTCCTCTGTCGCTGTCAATTTCCTGCTACAGATTTCTTTTCCTGCTGGGTTTTTGTACCACAACACCACCACTCCTACTTGAACCCTTTTCTCTCTTGGGTTTATTGAGTGCCCACTTGTTCACAGGTCGTCATTCATAAACCAAAAAAGAAATCAAATACCATTATTCATAGCAGGGGTGATTCTAGGATCAAACCTGTAGGGGGGCTCAGCCCCTAATGAGAATGTGACACGGATACACTGCCTTGCAAAAGTGTAAAACCCCCCAACCCTCCCCCCTACTAAATCAGTAATTTCATTAGCTGATAATCTCTGAGCTAGACAACAACGTCAGCTAACTTTTTCTGACACGATTAACACTACGATGGAACTAAACCTGACACTGTAAGTCACAGTAATAACGACCAATTTCACACAATGTTCTAACAGTCAGTAATTTTAGTTGCTTATGTTTCAATTTGGGTTCTAATCTGTGCCATGAAATTACCAACTTCTTCTCTTGGGACTACCAACGTTAAACTTCACAACCGCACTCCTGCACTTTCCTTGACTGGGTTACTGGTGCATAGCATCGGCGACAGCAACACAGGATACTAAACCTGTTTCAAACCCTTTGAACCTGTAATTGTTTGTCCTCTGTCACTAACAGACAAATTCGCAAACTCTCAATTGAAGCACCAAAATTGATTTTAAAAAATTATAATTTTTAGGGGGGCTGAGATGAAATTTAGGGCCTGAGCCCTCCTAAAAAAGGTCTAAAGTCGCCCATGATTAAAGTGCAAGGAATATCAGATATAGTTGGTTTTGTATACAATGCCCATCAGTTAGATGCTTGCCTTCCAGAAACTAGAGTCCAGATGGGCAGGATTACTCACTTAACCAGGTGACTTCTAAAATAGCATGCAGCAATTATAAGAATTCTCTAGGGGGGCTGATCAAAAGGGGTTTAATTAATTCCTTTCCTGTTATGGCTCAAAGTTGGTTGTGATTTCAGAAGTTATGTTATTCTACAAGATAAATGTAGTTGAACTTCCAGCAATCTAAAATGTAGGTACGCTACTAGTGTAATTAACCTACATGTAGTTCAGTCCTCCCCAACCCCATACTGCATGATCAACAATTTTGAGAGCCCTTATGTTTAACTATCTATAAATAGCTTGTGTTCACCAGATTTAATCGCTTACGGCCATACCACCCTGAACATGCCTGATCTCGTCCAATCTCGGAAGCTAAGCAGGGTCGGGCCGGGTCAGTACCATATACAGTGAAAGAATGGACACAGCAACGCCATATATTTCTATGGAGACCAGTGAAGTCACTTTTCCGGTGATGGCTGAGCGTGCTGCGCAGCCTCAAACTGAGCTTGATGACGTAGATGTAGACGTGAGCAACCTGTCTGAAAGTTTAAGTCTTTTGGTAGCTGTGCCAAGAGAAATCTGTTCGTGGATAAATGTTACTTGCCACATAGCGAAGTATTTCCAATCCATCAAAACGTTGCTGAAATATTTTGTTCCGATGCTTTTCATGGACTCTCTATATAGTAGAGGTCCTGGGTAAGATTTGTATGCACTTCATTTAGCGGAGAACATCTCAACTGTTATAGACTAATATGATATGACCTCATTAAACAACGTGGGATGTGTGCCAAAATCTCTACCTGGGACGAAAGTCCTGAAAATGACCACAACAGGTGACACTATTATCACACTACAGGTGAATGGGACTTTTTCTTCCCTTTATAGATATCCTCATACTTTCTACCAGTTTAATCTTCATATTAAGAGAAATACTTTTTGTATTACACTTTGTCTAAAAAATAAAATAAAATATGCAAATGAGGCAAAATCTCATCAAATATGCCTATAAACCCTTGAAACTAGAGATTTTCTGAGGTGATCACAATGTACACAATGACCATGATTAAGGTCATAGAAGAGTGTAAGCATTCTGATTTGATATAAAGAAAATTGCTAAAAAACAGTCAACCTATTACATACAACAAGCAACATACAGGAATTGCCAGTTATTTATTAACCTAAACTTTAAAAGATTACATTTCCTACCTGTTCTAAATATTGCTGTCATCACCTCCAACTTTTCTTTTTCAACAAAAGTTTACTTGGCAGCCATAGTGACCTGAGGTCATAGCAAGATGACTTGTGAGATCAAGAAAAGTAAGGAAATCTACTCTTTATTCTTTGTGTTGGCGTGTACACTTATTACGTGTCATTATCATGAGTTGTAATTTTGTGTATTTAAATAATTATAATGAATTTGTATCAGTTTTATATTTAATTTGGTGTGTATTGTAGCTAGCTAACTACAGTTTGTTAGCTAGCTAGCTGCTAGCATTTTTAAAAAATTTTTTTTTTTTTAGGTGGATGTGTAGGGGGAGCCACTTGATACCAACAGATTCATTTCTTAATATTATTAATATGGAAAACTAATATGGAAAATCTATTACATAATGTGTATTTGACATTATGTCTTAGTGGAGATGAACACAGGCAAGGAGTGAATGAGACAGACATGAGGTCGGCGATGGCATCAAGTAGAGATGAGACCAGTGATGACATCAGGTAGGAGTTCTATTAATTAGATCACACAAAACTAAATGTCCAGTATGGTTTGAAGTTCTGTTGACCAACCTATTCACTGCAGGGTACCCGCAGGTCCTTAAAAAGTCTTGAAACGTCTTAAATAAAATTTTCGATTTTTAAGGTCTGAAAATGTCTTGAAATCTGGAATTTACGATAAGGAGGTCTTAAATTTCATGTGGGACAGAGTCCGACTAATCATCCTTTTTTTTTTAAACCGCAATTTGACCAGCGCACCATCTGGGGGCAGCACTTCGATCTAGTCCATAGGTGACTGACAAGTAGGTAATTGATGAATGCGTTGCGTTGATGGTTCGCCACCACTGCATTTTGGTTGAAGCGAAATCGCAAGCATGGGCTAATGTTTGTTTAATGACAATTGGTTGGAGGACGAAAAGTATCGGGGGTGGCTGAAGAAAACGGCCAGTAATCATGAAGCGAGGTTTGCTTTATGTAAAAAGACGATACAGCTGGGGACAATGGGACACATAGCGCTCGATTCACACATGAAAGCAGAGAAGCACAAGAAGTAGTGTCGTCTCAAGCAAGTAGTTTGCCCATAAGTATCTTCTCATCTACACAGTTAACCATGTGAGGGTCAGTGATGGGAGTAACGCATTACAAAAGTAACACAATTACAGTAATGTATTCCTTTTTGCTGTAAAGCAGTAGGCCTAATATAACACATTACTAATACAATTTCGGTAATATTATACTAGTTACAATCTCAGTAACGCGAGTTACAACGCATTTAACCCGACATTAAGTGGCTTTTGTTTTTTTTTAAGAATTCACCAACACCGCAAAACATTTCGGCACAGACGCGAGTGTTATTTCCTCTTGCTGTATTCGGTGGTTGAAATGACTGCAGAGATGGATACATTTGCGACATTGACATTGTTTTCAGGAGTTGTTTACGCTGCGTTGAAGCGAGCTGTACCCGTCACTGTTCCCATGGTCAGAGCCAGTACCAGAGACGATATAGGGACATCTGTGTCCTGTCAGTGGCAACAGCAATGTGACCGAGCAACTGACAGATAACAACATGTCAGGAATTAATGTTTAGTCTTTCTACACGTAATATCATTGCATTTTATCAGCGGTGAAAAGTAACTATACGATTCAATTGTAAGGTGCTTTTAATTGAGTATTTTAATTTAATCCTACTTATTAGGCTACTTCTAGTCCACCACAATTCAGAGTCAAGTAGGCTATTGTACATTTTACTTAACTATTTATTTTATAGCTTTAGTTACTTTGCAGCTTCAGATTAATAATACAAAATAATATGAATAAATGTCATG
>CM042327.1:9238019-9245519 GCA_023566125.1 Zingel zingel
CCTCCTAAACAGAATATTTGCAGTTAAACCATATCCATTAATACACCTCATAAGTGACAAGTAAGTGAATGAAAAAAAAAGAGGTTGAAGACTTGAAGGTTGAAGAGTTGAAGAATACAAATAATAAAGTAGGCTACATGAAAAATATCAAAGCCATAATGAAAATAAAAAACATAAAAATGAAAAAAAAACAACAAACGGAGCAAGGGGCTATAGAAAAATAATAAATTCAGAAATAAGGGGGATTGGTTTCTGGCTTGGGCGCTATTAACCTTTTTTATACATTTGTTGTGCATAGAAAGTTCATTCTATAGTGCATTTAACACTAGGGGAGTTTTGCAAATTGACATTTATGTATATAGCATTTTGTTATGATAACAATTTTAATCAAGAATTCAATATTCTTTTTCTTCAAGATTATTCCTAACTGAATAGTTTTGAAGTCGAAGAAATCTATATTTTGGAGGATGCAAATGTACAGAAGACGAAAAATCGAAAAGTTTAAAAATAAAAATAAATACAAATATACAATAATTAATAAATAAACATGGAAATAAATAAATAAACATTAATAAATATAGCAATAAATAAATGACTAAATACGGAACAAAACCAATAAGAGTAAATAAATGCTGAAATACAGAAGTTAATGTAGTAACTACAAAAAGAGAAGAAAAAAAACCTATAGACCTTGATTCACTGTGTAAAGATAAATAGTTCACTAGTGTAATTGCATGTAGTTCAGTCCTCCCCAACCCCAAACAGCATATTCGTTGTGAGAACCCTTATGTTTCATCATCTATAAATAGCTTGTGCTGATGTGTAACACTTGCTTACGGCCATACCACCCTGAACACGCCCAATTTTGAAAGCTATGCAGGCTTGGGCCAGGTCAGTAGTTGGTTGGGACACTGCCTGGGAATACCTGGTGCTGTATGTGTTTTGTTCTTGTCTTTCATCAGAAGAGGGCGCTGCTCCTTCTTTGGTGCAGAAAGGATAAACCGCACTAGCGGAAAAATACAACATATTTTTTATTTGGCAGTGTGGACTTCTTGCTCTGTACTGAAGGCCTACATCAACTCATTCATTAGGCTGTGGGAAATGCCTCTGTAAAATGTGTGCAGCGCTGCTGATTAATAGTCTACACATGTTGCACTCTATTCTGCTCATCTTAACTTCATGCAGCCCAAAGTGCCTCACAGAGCAAAATTAAAACAACACAGACAAAAAAAAAAAAAAAAAAAAAATACAATGAAGCAATATGCTGCTTTAGATTACAACAATAAGACAATACAATGTTAAAAATTAAAGCCAACGGAATAAAATCTAAATAAACACCAGGGGTAATATATATATATATATATATATATATATATATATATATATATATATATATATATATATATATATATATATATATATATATACACACACACACATATATACATATATATGTACTTATATATATATATATATATATATATATATATATAATATATATTACTCCAGATTAAAAGACTTAAAATTGTCTACTGCAGCCAAGCTACTGCAAAATGTATGTAAACTAGTAGTTTAATTACATGTAGTCCACTACTACCAAACACTTAATATTCATCAACTTTAAAAAAAACAAAACAAACCGTTAGTGGTGTTTGACCATCTATAAATAGCTTGTGTTCTCTATCTGTAATCGCTTACGGCCATACCACCCTGAACACGCCCGATCTCGTCCGATCTCGGAAGCTAAGCAGGGTCGGGCCGGGTCAGTACTTGGATGGGAGACCGCCTGGGAATACCCGGTGCTGTAAGCTTTTGTTCTAATCTTTCATCAGAAGAGGGCGCTGCTCCTTCTTTGGTGCAGAAAGGATAAACCGCACTAGCGGAAAAATACAACATGTTTTTTATTTGGCAGTGTGGACTTCTTGCTCTGTACTGAAGGCCTACATCAACTCATTCATTAGGCTGTGGGAAATGCCTCTGTAAAATGTGTGCAGCGCTGCTGATTAATAGTCTACACATGTTGCACTCTATTCTGCTCATCTTAACTTCATGCAGCCCAAAGTGCCTCACAGAGCAAAATTAAAACAACACAGACAAAAAAAAAAAAAAAAAAAAAATACAATGAAGCAATATGCTGCTTTAGATTACAACAATAAGACAATACAATGTTAAAAATTAAAGCCAACGGAATAAAATCCAAATAAACACCAGGGGTAATATATATATATATATATATATATATATATATATATATATATATATATATATATATATATATATATATATACACACACACACATATATACATATATATGTACTTATATATATATATATATATATATATATATATATATAATATATATTACTCCAGATTAAAAGACTTAAAATTGTCTACTGCAGCCAAGCTACTGCAAAATGTATGTAAACTAGTAGTTTAATTACATGTAGTCCACTACTACCAAACACTTATTATTCATCAACTTTAAAAAAAAACAAAACAAACCGTTAGTGGTGTTTGACCATCTATAAATAGCTTGTGTTCTCTATCTGTAATCGCTTACGGCCATACCACCCTGAACACGCCCGATCTCGTCCGATCTCGGAAGCTAAGCAGGGTCGGGCCGGGTCAGTACTTGGATGGGAGACCGCCTGGGAATACCCGGTGCCGTAAGCTTTTTGTTCTCGTCCTTCATCAGCAGAGGGTGCTGCTCCTTCTTTAGTGGCGACGATGGATGTGGAGACAGAGCTGACAAGTAAACAGTATTGAGGATACAACGTTTTTTTGTAAAATCTTTATTTAGAACAAAAATAATTCTTATATTGACAAACTCTGTTTTGAACAATTCAAGTATGAGTTATTTCTAAAATACAATGACACCTCCTAAACAGAATATTTGCAGTTAAACCATATCCATTAATACACCTCATAAGTGACAAGTAAGTGAATGAAAAAAAAAGAGGTTGAAGACTTGAAGGTTGAAGAGTTGAAGAATACAAATAATAAAGTAGGCTACATGAAAAATATCAAAGCCATAATGAAAATAAAAAACATAAAAATGAAAAAAAAACAACAAACGGAGCAAGGGGCTATAGAAAAATAATAAATTCAGAAATAAGGGGGATTGGTTTCTGGCTTGGGCGCTATTAACCTTTTTTATACATTTGTTGTGCATAGAAAGTTCATTCTATAGTGCATTTAACACTAGGGGAGTTTTGCAAATTGACATTTATGTATATAGCATTTTGTTATGATAACAATTTTAATCAAGAATTCAATATTCTTTTTCTTCAAGATTATTCCTAACTGAATAGTTTTGAAGTCGAAGAAATCTATATTTTGGAGGATGCAAATGTACAGAAGACGAAAAATCGAAAAGTTTAAAAATAAAAATAAATACAAATATACAATAATTAATAAATAAACATGGAAATAAATAAATAAACATTAATAAATATAGCAATAAATAAATGACTAAATACGGAACAAAACCAATAAGAGTAAATAAATGCTGAAATACAGAAGTTAATGTAGTAACTACAAAAAGAGAAGAAAAAAAACCTATAGACCTTGATTCACTGTGTAAAGATAAATAGTTCACTAGTGTAATTGCATGTAGTTCAGTCCTCCCCAACCCCAAACAGCATATTCGTTGTGAGAACCCTTATGTTTCATCATCTATAAATAGCTTGTGCTGATGTGTAACACTTGCTTACGGCCATACCACCCTGAACACGCCCAATTTTGAAAGCTATGCAGGCTTGGGCCAGGTCAGTAGTTGGTTGGGACACTGCCTGGGAATACCTGGTGCTGTATGTGTTTTGTTCTTGTCTTTCATCAGAAGAGGGCGCTGCTCCTTCTTTGGTGCAGAAAGGATAAACCGCACTAGCGGAAAAATACAACATATTTTTTATTTGGCAGTGTGGACTTCTTGCTCTGTACTGAAGGCCTACATCAACTCATTCATTAGGCTGTGGGAAATGCCTCTGTAAAATGTGTGCAGCGCTGCTGATTAATAGTCTACACATGTTGCACTCTATTCTGCTCATCTTAACTTCATGCAGCCCAAAGTGCCTCACAGAGCAAAATTAAAACAACACAGACAAAAAAAAAAAAAAAAAAAAAATACAATGAAGCAATATGCTGCTTTAGATTACAACAATAAGACAATACAATGTTAAAAATTAAAGCCAACGGAATAAAATCTAAATAAACACCAGGGGTAATATATATATATATATATATATATATATATATATATATATATATATATATATATATATATATATATATATATATATATATATACACACACACACATATATACATATATATGTACTTATATATATATATATATATATATATATATATATAATATATATTACTCCAGATTAAAAGACTTAAAATTGTCTACTGCAGCCAAGCTACTGCAAAATGTATGTAAACTAGTAGTTTAATTACATGTAGTCCACTACTACCAAACACTTAATATTCATCAACTTTAAAAAAAACAAAACAAACCGTTAGTGGTGTTTGACCATCTATAAATAGCTTGTGTTCTCTATCTGTAATCGCTTACGGCCATACCACCCTGAACACGCCCGATCTCGTCCGATCTCGGAAGCTAAGCAGGGTCGGGCCGGGTCAGTACTTGGATGGGAGACCGCCTGGGAATACCCGGTGCTGTAAGCTTTTGTTCTAATCTTTCATCAGAAGAGGGCGCTGCTCCTTCTTTGGTGCAGAAAGGATAAACCGCACTAGCGGAAAAATACAACATGTTTTTTATTTGGCAGTGTGGACTTCTTGCTCTGTACTGAAGGCCTACATCAACTCATTCATTAGGCTGTGGGAAATGCCTCTGTAAAATGTGTGCAGCGCTGCTGATTAATAGTCTACACATGTTGCACTCTATTCTGCTCATCTTAACTTCATGCAGCCCAAAGTGCCTCACAGAGCAAAATTAAAACAACACAGACAAAAAAAAAAAAAAAAAAAAAATACAATGAAGCAATATGCTGCTTTAGATTACAACAATAAGACAATACAATGTTAAAAATTAAAGCCAACGGAATAAAATCCAAATAAACACCAGGGGTAATATATATATATATATATATATATATATATATATATATATATATATATATATATATATATATATATATATATATATATATATATATACACACACACACATATATACATATATATGTACTTATATATATATATATATATATAATATATATTACTCCAGATTAAAAGACTTAAAATTGTCTACTGCAGCCAAGCTACTGCAAAATGTATGTAAACTAGTAGTTTAATTACATGTAGTCCACTACTACCAAACACTTAATATTCATCAACTTTAAAAAAAACAAAACAAACCGTTAGTGGTGTTTGACCATCTATAAATAGCTTGTGTTCTCTATCTGTAATCGCTTACGGCCATACCACCCTGAACACGCCCGATCTCGTCCGATCTCGGAAGCTAAGCAGGGTCGGGCCGGGTCAGTACTTGGATGGGAGACCGCCTGGGAATACCCGGTGCTGTAAGCTTTTGTTCTAATCTTTCATCAGAAGAGGGCGCTGCTCCTTCTTTGGTGCAGAAAGGATAAACCGCACTAGCGGAAAAATACAACATGTTTTTTATTTGGCAGTGTGGACTTCTTGCTCTGTACTGAAGGCCTACATCAACTCATTCATTAGGCTGTGGGAAATGCCTCTGTAAAATGTGTGCAGCGCTGCTGATTAATAGTCTACACATGTTGCACTCTATTCTGCTCATCTTAACTTCATGCAGCCCAAAGTGCCTCACAGAGCAAAATTAAAACAACACAGACAAAAAAAAAAAAAAAAAAAAAATACAATGAAGCAATATGCTGCTTTAGATTACAACAATAAGACAATACAATGTTAAAAATTAAAGCCAACGGAATAAAATCTAAATAAACACCAGGGGTAATATATATATATATATATATATATATATATATATATATATATATATATATATATATATATATACACACACACACATATATACATATATATGTACTTATATATATATATATATATATATATATAATATATATTACTCCAGATTAAAAGACTTAAAATTGTCTACTGCAGCCAAGCTACTGCAAAATGTATGTAAACTAGTAGTTTAATTACATGTAGTCCACTACTACCAAACACTTAATATTCATCAACTTTAAAAAAAACAAAACAAACCGTTAGTGGTGTTTGACCATCTATAAATAGCTTGTGTTCTCTATCTGTAATCGCTTACGGCCATACCACCCTGAACACGCCCGATCTCGTCCGATCTCGGAAGCTAAGCAGGGTCGGGCCGGGTCAGTACTTGGATGGGAGACCGCCTGGGAATACCCGGTGCCGTAAGCTTTTTGTTCTCGTCCTTCATCAGCAGAGGGTGCTGCTCCTTCTTTAGTGGCGACGATGGATGTGGAGACAGAGCTGACAAGTAAACAGTATTGAGGATACAACGTTTTTTTGTAAAATCTTTATTTAGAACAAAAATAATTCTTATATTGACAAACTCTGTTTTGAACAATTCAAGTATGAGTTATTTCTAAAATACAATGACACCTCCTAAACAGAATATTTGCAGTTAAACCATATCCATTAATACACCTCATAAGTGACAAGTAAGTGAATGAAAAAAAAAGAGGTTGAAGACTTGAAGGTTGAAGAGTTGAAGAATACAAATAATAAAGTAGGCTACATGAAAAATATCAAAGCCATAATGAAAATAAAAAACATAAAAATGAAAAAAAAACAACAAACGGAGCAAGGGGCTATAGAAAAATAATAAATTCAGAAATAAGGGGGATTGGTTTCTGGCTTGGGCGCTATTAACCTTTTTTATACATTTGTTGTGCATAGAAAGTTCATTCTATAGTGCATTTAACACTAGGGGAGTTTTGCAAATTGACATTTATGTATATAGCATTTTGTTATGATAACAATTTTAATCAAGAATTCAATATTCTTTTTCTTCAAGATTATTCCTAACTGAATAGTTTTGAAGTCGAAGAAATCTATATTTTGGAGGATGCAAATGTACAGAAGACGAAAAATCGAAAAGTTTAAAAATAAAAATAAATAAAAAATACAATAATTAATAAATAAACATGGAAATAAATAAATAAACATTAATAAATATAGCAATAAATAAATGACTAAATACGGAACAAAACCAATAAGAGTAAATAAATGCTGAAATACAGAAGTTAATGTAGTAACTACAAAAAGAGAAGAAAAAAAACCTATAGACCTTGATTCACTGTGTAAAGATAAATAGTTCACTAGTGTAATTGCATGTAGTTCAGTCCTCCCCAACCCCAAACAGCATATTCGTTGTGAGAACCCTTATGTTTCATCATCTATAAATAGCTTGTGCTGATGTGTAACACTTGCTTACGGCCATACCACCCTGAACACGCCCAATTTTGAAAGCTATGCAGGCTTGGGCCAGGTCAGTA
>CM042327.1:9260519-9270519 GCA_023566125.1 Zingel zingel
ACCAAAAAAAAAAATACAATGAAGCAATATGCTGCGTTAGATTACAACAATAAGACAATACAATGTTAAAAATTAAAGCCAACGGAATAGTCCACTACTACCAAACACTTGATATTCATAAACTTAAAAAAAAAAAAAAAAACAAACCGTTAGTGGTGTTTGACCATCTATAAATAGCTTGTGTTCTCTATCTGTAATCGCTTACGGCCATACCACCCTGAACACGCCCGATCTCGTCCGATCTCGGAAGCTAAGCAGGGTCGGGCCGGGTCAGTACTTGGATGGGAGACCGCCTGGGAATACCCGGTGCTGTAAGCTTTTGTTCTAATCTTTCATCAGAAGAGGGCGCTGCTCCTTCTTTGGTGCAGAAAGGATAAACCGCACTAGCGGAAAAATACAACATGTTTTTTATTTGGCAGTGTGGACTTCTTGCTCTGTACTGAAGGCCTACATCAACTCATTCATTAGGCTGTGGGAAATGCCTCTGTAAAATGTGTGCAGCGCTGCTGATTAATAGTCTACACATGTTGCACTCTATTCTGCTCATCTTAACTTCATGCAGCCCAAAGTGCCTCACAGAGCAAAATTAAAACAACAAAGACCAAAAAAAAAAATACAATGAAGCAATATGCTGCGTTAGATTACAACAATAAGACAATACAATGTTAAAAATTAAAGCCAACGGAATAGTCCACTACTACCAAACACTTGATATTCATCAACTTAAAAAAACAAAACAAAACAAACCGTTAGTGGTGTTTGACCATCTATAAATAGCTTGTGTTCTCTATCTGTAATCGCTTACGGCCATACCACCCTGAACACGCCCGATCTCGTCCGATCTCGGAAGCTAAGCAGGGTCGGGCCGGGTCAGTACTTGGATGGGAGACCGCCTGGGAATACCCGGTGCTGTAAGCTTTTGTTCTAATCTTTCATCAGAAGAGGGCGCTGCTCCTTCTTTGGTGCAGAAAGGATAAACCGCACTAGCGGAAAAATACAACATGTTTTTTATTTGGCAGTGTGGACTTCTTGCTCTGTACTGAAGGCCTACATCAACTCATTCATTAGGCTGTGGGAAATGCCTCTGTAAAATGTGTGCAGCGCTGCTGATTAATAGTCTACACATGTTGCACTCTATTCTGCTCATCTTAACTTCATGCAGCCCAAAGTGCCTCACAGAGCAAAATTAAAACAACAAAGACCAAAAAAAAAAATACAATGAAGCAATATGCTGCGTTAGATTACAACAATAAGACAATACAATGTTAAAAATTAAAGCCAACGGAATAGTCCACTACTACCAAACACTTGATATTCATCAACTTAAAAAAAAAAAAAAAAAAAAAACATTAGTGGTGTTTGACCATTTATAAATAGCTTGTGTTCTTTATCTGTAATTGCTTACGGCCATACCACCCTGAACACGCCCGATCTCGTCCGATCTCGGAAGCTAAGCAGGGTCGGGCCGGGTCAGTACTTGGATGGGAGACCGCCTGGGAATACCCGGTGCTGTAAGCTTTTGTTCTAATCTTTCATCAGAAGAGGGCGCTGCTCCTTCTTTGGTGCAGAAAGGATAAACCGCACTAGCGGAAAAATACAACATGTTTTTTATTTGGCAGTGTGGACTTCTTGCTCTGTACTGAAGGCCTACATCAACTCATTCATTAGGCTGTGGGAAATGCCTCTGTAAAATGTGTGCAGCGCTGCTGATTAATAGTCTACACATGTTGCACTCTATTCTGCTCATCTTAACTTCATGCAGCCCAAAGTGCCTCACAGAGCAAAATTAAAACAACACAGACAAAAAAAAAAAAAAAAAAAATACAATGAAGCAATATGCTGCTTTAGATTACAACAATAAGACAATACAATGTTAAAAATTAAAGCCAACGGAATAAAATCTAAATAAACACCAGGGGTAATATATATATATATATATATATATATATATATATATATATATATATATATATATATATATATACACACACACACATATATACATATATATGTACTTATATATATATATATATATATAATATATATTACTCCAGATTAAAAGACTTAAAATTGTCTACTGCAGCCAAGCTACTGCAAAATGTATGTAAACTAGTAGTTTAATTACATGTAGTCCACTACTACCAAACACTTAATATTCATCAACTTTAAAAAAAACAAAACAAACCGTTAGTGGTGTTTGACCATCTATAAATAGCTTGTGTTCTCTATCTGTAATCGCTTACGGCCATACCACCCTGAACACGCCCGATCTCGTCCGATCTCGGAAGCTAAGCAGGGTCGGGCCGGGTCAGTACTTGGATGGGAGACCGCCTGGGAATACCCGGTGCTGTAAGCTTTTGTTCTAATCTTTCATCAGAAGAGGGCGCTGCTCCTTCTTTGGTGCAGAAAGGATAAACCGCACTAGCGGAAAAATACAACATGTTTTTTATTTGGCAGTGTGGACTTCTTGCTCTGTACTTAAGGCCTACATCAACTCATTCATTAGGCTGTGGGAAATGCCTCTGTAAAATGTGTGCAGCGCTGCTGATTAATAGTCTACACATGTTGCACTCTATTCTGCTCATCTTAACTTCATGCAGCCCAAAGTGCCTCACAGAGCAAAATTAAAACAACAAAGACCAAAAAAAAAAATACAATGAAGCAATATGCTGCGTTAGATTACAACAATAAGACAATACAATGTTAAAAATTAAAGCCAACGGAATAGTCCACTACTACCAAACACTTGATATTCATCAACTTAAAAAAAAAAAAAAAAACAAACCGTTAGTGGTGTTTGACCATCTATAAATAGCTTGTGTTCTCTATCTGTAATCGCTTACGGCCATACCACCCTGAACACGCCCGATCTCGTCCGATCTCGGAAGCTAAGCAGGGTCGGGCCGGGTCAGTACTTGGATGGGAGACCGCCTGGGAATACCCGGTGCTGTAAGCTTTTGTTCTAATCTTTCATCAGAAGAGGGCGCTGCTCCTTCTTTGGTGCAGAAAGGATAAACCGCACTAGCGGAAAAATACAACATGTTTTTTATTTGGCAGTGTGGACTTCTTGCTCTGTACTGAAGGCCTACATCAACTCATTCATTAGGCTGTGGGAAATGCCTCTGTAAAATGTGTGCAGCGCTGCTGATTAATAGTCTACACATGTTGCACTCTATTCTGCTCATCTTAACTTCATGCAGCCCAAAGTGCCTCACAGAGCAAAATTAAAACAACAAAGACCAAAAAAAAAAATACAATGAAGCAATATGCTGCGTTAGATTACAACAATAAGACAATACAATGTTAAAAATTAAAGCCAACGGAATAGTCCACTACTACCAAACACTTGATATTCATCAACTTAAAAAAAAAAAACAAAACAAACCGTTAGTGGTGTTTGACCATCTATAAATAGCTTGTGTTCTCTATCTGTAATCGCTTACGGCCATACCACCCTGAACACGCCCGATCTCGTCCGATCTCGGAAGCTAAGCAGGGTCGGGCCGGGTCAGTACTTGGATGGGAGACCGCCTGGGAATACCCGGTGCTGTAAGCTTTTGTTCTAATCTTTCATCAGAAGAGGGCGCTGCTCCTTCTTTGGTGCAGAAAGGATAAACCGCACTAGCGGAAAAATACAACATGTTTTTTATTTGGCAGTGTGGACTTCTTGCTCTGTACTGAAGGCCTACATCAACTCATTCATTAGGCTGTGGGAAATGCCTCTGTAAAATGTGTGCAGCGCTGCTGATTAATAGTCTACACATGTTGCACTCTATTCTGCTCATCTTAACTTCATGCAGCCCAAAGTGCCTCACAGAGCAAAATTAAAACAACAAAGACCAAAAAAAAAAATACAATGAAGCAATATGCTGCGTTAGATTACAACAATAAGACAATACAATGTTAAAAATTAAAGCCAACGGAATAGTCCACTACTACCAAACACTTGATATTCATCAACTTAAAAAAAAAAAACAAAACAAACCGTTAGTGGTGTTTGACCATCTATAAATAGCTTGTGTTCTCTATCTGTAATCGCTTACGGCCATACCACCCTGAACACGCCCGATCTCGTCCGATCTCGGAAGCTAAGCAGGGTCGGGCCGGGTCAGTACTTGGATGGGAGACCGCCTGGGAATACCCGGTGCTGTAAGCTTTTGTTCTAATCTTTCATCAGAAGAGGGCGCTGCTCCTTCTTTGGTGCAGAAAGGATAAACCGCACTAGCGGAAAAATACAACATGTTTTTTATTTGGCAGTGTGGACTTCTTGCTCTGTACTGAAGGCCTACATCAACTCATTCATTAGGCTGTGGGAAATGCCTCTGTAAAATGTGTGCAGCGCTGCTGATTAATAGTCTACACATGTTGCACTCTATTCTGCTCATCTTAACTTCATGCAGCCCAAAGTGCCTCACAGAGCAAAATTAAAACAACAAAGACCAAAAAAAAAAATACAATGAAGCAATATGCTGCGTTAGATTACAACAATAAGACAATACAATGTTAAAAATTAAAGCCAACGGAATAGTCCACTACTACCAAACACTTGATATTCATCAACTTAAAAAAAAAAAACAAAACAAACCGTTAGTGGTGTTTGACCATCTATAAATAGCTTGTGTTCTCTATCTGTAATCGCTTACGGCCATACCACCCTGAACACGCCCGATCTCGTCCGATCTCGGAAGCTAAGCAGGGTCGGGCCGGGTCAGTACTTGGATGGGAGACCGCCTGGGAATACCCGGTGCTGTAAGCTTTTGTTCTAATCTTTCATCAGAAGAGGGCGCTGCTCCTTCTTTGGTGCAGAAAGGATAAACCGCACTAGCGGAAAAATACAACATGTTTTTTATTTGGCAGTGTGGACTTCTTGCTCTGTACTGAAGGCCTACATCAACTCATTCATTAGGCTGTGGGAAATGCCTCTGTAAAATGTGTGCAGCGCTGCTGATTAATAGTCTACACATGTTGCACTCTATTCTGCTCATCTTAACTTCATGCAGCCCAAAGTGCCTCACAGAGCAAAATTAAAACAACAAAGACCAAAAAAAAAAATACAATGAAGCAATATGCTGCGTTAGATTACAACAATAAGACAATACAATGTTAAAAATTAAAGCCAACGGAATAGTCCACTACTACCAAACACTTGATATTCATCAACTTAAAAAAAAAAAAAAAAAAAAAACATTAGTGGTGTTTGACCATTTATAAATAGCTTGTGTTCTTTATCTGTAATTGCTTACGGCCATACCACCCTGAACACGCCCGATCTCGTCCGATCTCGGAAGCTAAGCAGGGTCGGGCCGGGTCAGTACTTGGATGGGAGACCGCCTGGGAATACCCGGTGCTGTAAGCTTTTGTTCTAATCTTTCATCAGAAGAGGGCGCTGCTCCTTCTTTGGTGCAGAAAGGATAAACCGCACTAGCGGAAAAATACAACATGTTTTTTATTTGGCAGTGTGGACTTCTTGCTCTGTACTGAAGGCCTACATCAACTCATTCATTAGGCTGTGGGAAATGCCTCTGTAAAATGTGTGCAGCGCTGCTGATTAATAGTCTACACATGTTGCACTCTATTCTGCTCATCTTAACTTCATGCAGCCCAAAGTGCCTCACAGAGCAAAATTAAAACAACACAGACAAAAAAAAAAAAAAAAAAAATACAATGAAGCAATATGCTGCTTTAGATTACAACAATAAGACAATACAATGTTAAAAATTAAAGCCAACGGAATAAAATCTAAATAAACACCAGGGGTAATATATATATATATATATATATATATATATATATATATATATATATATATATATATATATACACACACACACATATATACATATATATGTACTTATATATATATATATATATATAATATATATTACTCCAGATTAAAAGACTTAAAATTGTCTACTGCAGCCAAGCTACTGCAAAATGTATGTAAACTAGTAGTTTAATTACATGTAGTCCACTACTACCAAACACTTAATATTCATCAACTTTAAAAAAAACAAAACAAACCGTTAGTGGTGTTTGACCATCTATAAATAGCTTGTGTTCTCTATCTGTAATCGCTTACGGCCATACCACCCTGAACACGCCCGATCTCGTCCGATCTCGGAAGCTAAGCAGGGTCGGGCCGGGTCAGTACTTGGATGGGAGACCGCCTGGGAATACCCGGTGCTGTAAGCTTTTGTTCTAATCTTTCATCAGAAGAGGGCGCTGCTCCTTCTTTGGTGCAGAAAGGATAAACCGCACTAGCGGAAAAATACAACATGTTTTTTATTTGGCAGTGTGGACTTCTTGCTCTGTACTTAAGGCCTACATCAACTCATTCATTAGGCTGTGGGAAATGCCTCTGTAAAATGTGTGCAGCGCTGCTGATTAATAGTCTACACATGTTGCACTCTATTCTGCTCATCTTAACTTCATGCAGCCCAAAGTGCCTCACAGAGCAAAATTAAAACAACAAAGACCAAAAAAAAAAATACAATGAAGCAATATGCTGCGTTAGATTACAACAATAAGACAATACAATGTTAAAAATTAAAGCCAACGGAATAGTCCACTACTACCAAACACTTGATATTCATCAACTTAAAAAAAAAAAAAAAAACAAACCGTTAGTGGTGTTTGACCATCTATAAATAGCTTGTGTTCTCTATCTGTAATCGCTTACGGCCATACCACCCTGAACACGCCCGATCTCGTCCGATCTCGGAAGCTAAGCAGGGTCGGGCCGGGTCAGTACTTGGATGGGAGACCGCCTGGGAATACCCGGTGCTGTAAGCTTTTGTTCTAATCTTTCATCAGAAGAGGGCGCTGCTCCTTCTTTGGTGCAGAAAGGATAAACCGCACTAGCGGAAAAATACAACATGTTTTTTATTTGGCAGTGTGGACTTCTTGCTCTGTACTGAAGGCCTACATCAACTCATTCATTAGGCTGTGGGAAATGCCTCTGTAAAATGTGTGCAGCGCTGCTGATTAATAGTCTACACATGTTGCACTCTATTCTGCTCATCTTAACTTCATGCAGCCCAAAGTGCCTCACAGAGCAAAATTAAAACAACAAAGACCAAAAAAAAAAATACAATGAAGCAATATGCTGCGTTAGATTACAACAATAAGACAATACAATGTTAAAAATTAAAGCCAACGGAATAGTCCACTACTACCAAACACTTGATATTCATCAACTTAAAAAAAAAAAAAAAAACAAACCGTTAGTGGTGTTTGACCATCTATAAATAGCTTGTGTTCTCTATCTGTAATCGCTTACGGCCATACCACCCTGAACACGCCCGATCTCGTCCGATCTCGGAAGCTAAGCAGGGTCGGGCCGGGTCAGTACTTGGATGGGAGACCGCCTGGGAATACCCGGTGCTGTAAGCTTTTGTTCTAATCTTTCATCAGAAGAGGGCGCTGCTCCTTCTTTGGTGCAGAAAGGATAAACCGCACTAGCGGAAAAATACAACATGTTTTTTATTTGGCAGTGTGGACTTCTTGCTCTGTACTGAAGGCCTACATCAACTCATTCATTAGGCTGTGGGAAATGCCTCTGTAAAATGTGTGCAGCGCTGCTGATTAATAGTCTACACATGTTGCACTCTATTCTGCTCATCTTAACTTCATGCAGCCCAAAGTGCCTCACAGAGCAAAATTAAAACAACACAGACAAAAAAAAAAAAAAAAAAAAATACAATGAAGCAATATGCTGCTTTAGATTACAACAATAAGACAATACAATGTTAAAAATTAAAGCCAACGGAATAAAATCTAAATAAACACCAGGGGTAATATATATATATATATATATATATATATATATATATATATATATATATATATATATATATATATATATATATATATATATATATATATATATATATATATATATACACACACACACATATATACATATATATGTACTTATATATATATATATATAATATATATTACTCCAGATTAAAAGACTTAAAATTGTCTACTGCAGCCAAGCTACTGCAAAATGTATGTAAACTAGTAGTTTAATTACATGTAGTCCACTACTACCAAACACTTAATATTCATCAACTTTAAAAAAAACAAAACAAACCGTTAGTGGTGTTTGACCATCTATAAATAGCTTGTGTTCTCTATCTGTAATCGCTTACGGCCATACCACCCTGAACACGCCCGATCTCGTCCGATCTCGGAAGCTAAGCAGGGTCGGGCCGGGTCAGTACTTGGATGGGAGACCGCCTGGGAATACCCGGTGCTGTAAGCTTTTGTTCTAATCTTTCATCAGAAGAGGGCGCTGCTCCTTCTTTGGTGCAGAAAGGATAAACCGCACTAGCGGAAAAATACAACATGTTTTTTATTTGGCAGTGTGGACTTCTTGCTCTGTACTGAAGGCCTACATCAACTCATTCATTAGGCTGTGGGAAATGCCTCTGTAAAATGTGTGCAGCGCTGCTGATTAATAGTCTACACATGTTGCACTCTATTCTGCTCATCTTAACTTCATGCAGCCCAAAGTGCCTCACAGAGCAAAATTAAAACAACAAAGACCAAAAAAAAAAATACAATGAAGCAATATGCTGCGTTAGATTACAACAATAAGACAATACAATGTTAAAAATTAAAGCCAACGGAATAGTCCACTACTACCAAACACTTGATATTCATCAACTTAAAAAAAAAAAAAAAAAAAAAACATTAGTGGTGTTTGACCATTTATAAATAGCTTGTGTTCTTTATCTGTAATTGCTTACGGCCATACCACCCTGAACACGCCCGATCTCGTCCGATCTCGGAAGCTAAGCAGGGTCGGGCCGGGTCAGTACTTGGATGGGAGACCGCCTGGGAATACCCGGTGCTGTAAGCTTTTGTTCTAATCTTTCATCAGAAGAGGGCGCTGCTCCTTCTTTGGTGCAGAAAGGATAAACCGCACTAGCGGAAAAATACAACATGTTTTTTATTTGGCAGTGTGGACTTCTTGCTCTGTACTGAAGGCCTACATCAACTCATTCATTAGGCTGTGGGAAATGCCTCTGTAAAATGTGTGCAGCGCTGCTGATTAATAGTCTACACATGTTGCACTCTATTCTGCTCATCTTAACTTCATGCAGCCCAAAGTGCCTCACAGAGCAAAATTAAAACAACACAGACAAAAAAAAAAAAAAAAAAAAAATACAATGAAGCAATATGCTGCTTTAGATTACAACAATAAGACAATACAATGTTAAAAATTAAAGCCAACGGAATAAAATCTAAATAAACACCAGGGGTAATATATATATATATATATATATATATATATATATATATATATATATATATATATATATATATATATATATATATATATATATATATATATATATATATATATATATATATATACACACACACACATATATACATATATATGTACTTATATATATATATATATAATATATATTACTCCAGATTAAAAGACTTAAAATTGTCTACTGCAGCCAAGCTACTGCAAAATGTATGTAAACTAGTAGTTTAATTACATGTAGTCCACTACTACCAAACACTTAATATTCATCAACTTTAAAAAAAAAAAAAAAAAAACGTTAGTGGTGTTTGACCATCTATAAATAGCTTGTGTTCTCTATCTGTAATCGCTTACGGCCATACCACCCTGAACACGCCCGATCTCGTCCGATCTCGGAAGCTAAGCAGGGTCGGGCCGGGTCAGTACTTGGATGGGAGACCGCCTGGGAATACCCGGTGCTGTAAGCTTTTGTTCTAATCTTTCATCAGAAGAGGGCGCTGCTCCTTCTTTGGTGCAGAAAGGATAAACCGCACTAGCGGAAAAATACAACATGTTTTTTATTTGGCAGTGTGGACTTCTTGCTCTGTACTGAAGGCCTACATCAACTCATTCATTAGGCTGTGGGAAATGCCTCTGTAAAATGTGTGCAGCGCTGCTGATTAATAGTCTACACATGTTGCACTCTATTCTGCTCATCTTAACTTCATGCAG